>JAYRBW010060580.1:0-10710 GCA_036023295.1 Invenusta paracnida | reverse complement strand
AAATGTGGACTTACCGGAGAATGCTGAGAGTACCGTGTACAGTACCTACATCAATAAAGCCTCATATTTAATCAGTTTTTATATCAATATTAAATTAATTTCAATTCTATACTTATGGTATCATACATCTAATAAATAGGTAACACTTTTAGATGAATTAATAACTAGTGTTGAGAAATGTAAACACATGGAACTTAACGATATAAATTATACAATAAATCGCTACGTACCTATTTTAAACTGTAACAAAAAAACACATAAAAATACACCTGCCAATAGCATATACTTGTTTACTTGTTTAGATGTAGGATTATCTAATAATTCAAAACCTAACAGCGCTATATACTTTATATAGGTGAGATGCAACAGCATATTTTACAGAGCAATTTCGCTATAATGTGAAATATTTACTTGAAATATAGTTTAGATTGTAGCCGAAACATTTTCTGGAGATTGTAGAAATTAGTTTTGCGATAGTTGTCCCAATATCCTAGATATCGCTAGTTTAAGAGATTATTTTCTTTCTATAAAGCTTAAAGAAACCTATTTGGCTCAAATAAAAATTCAAGATTGTGCTACGCTTTCAGAAATTTAATTCCAATGAATTTCATTTATATGATATATATCAAAGTAAATAATACGTTATAGCCGTGAACCATAAAACTACCCTTCTTTCGAAATATGTAATAATTTACTACTAAACAAACTGATTTCGATATTGGATTCTATTCAGCTATCATTATAAATTAAAATAAATTAATCATTTCTATGTAATAAGTTTCCAGATGTCCCTTATTTTTATTATGATTTTATTTCAAGATTTTTAGAAATATTTTAAAATCAAAATCAAAATAGTAAAATTACTCATTCATTTAAAAAATTGATAATAAAAACTATTGAGGCAAGGGAAAGGATAGATTAATTAGATGCAACTTTTAAATGATAGTTTTGATTCATTCCATTTTCACTTCATTTCAATAATTAATAAATGAAGAAAATAAAGATTAAATGCATTACTGATATAACCTTTAGCATAGAAAAATAATCTTTTATAATATAGGTATAAGTTGTTTAAAAATATATCTTCTAATTAAAATTATCTTAGTAAACTTATCTTATCTAATTAATTAACTAATTTTTAATTTCATAATTCATCTATATCTTCGAAATATAAAGAGATTGCCTTCTTTACCTTTTTTACTGTCTTGTCATTTAACATGAAATATATAATTTCTATTTACATAATTTTCATAACTTTTAAATGTTGCTCTAAACGAAAGAAGTATTTATAATTTGATTTATATTGTTAGATATTTCTTTGAATTATAAAATTAAAACTGTGTAACATTGGTTATAAATATGAGTGGTATTTCACTTTGAAAACTACACAAATTAAGTCATCACAAAATTTAAACTTACAACATTTTTTAATGCAATACCTTAAATTATAACTTAATAATAATATATAATAGATATCTCTTCAACTTATCCTATAATGACTCCAATTTCCACTTTAACTCTCTCCTCTAAATTCATATTAAAATTCTCTCAAACGAGAAGTATTTTACAATTCATTTCAATTTTGCGCGTCTTCACCTTTAGCTACTTGCCATTTGCCTACACTACCCCTAGAAGTTGCGAGCGGAACCAGGAGAGATGGTCAGTTTCTTCAACTTCTAACCACCCCGGCTGTCTTCTTAATTAAAACGATAGTCTAACGTAATGTCAATTAAAAGTCTGGAAGGTTGATGGACAGCCTGAGAAGCGTAAACTTCGCCATTTGGAAGTCGAAATTAAAGGAGGAAAAGATGGCGCTGCGGACGACTTATTAAAATGAAATCATCATCGCAAATTTGATCATGAACGTAAACAGTCCGCGAAAAGTGTTCATCTTTTGAAGATAACGTAACTCTTTCAGTGGTGCCATAATTCTTTCTGCGACTGAAATGGAAGTTTCCTTTTTTCTAATGGTTGACCTTAAATTGAATAATGTTAAATGATTATTCATAAAAAATGCGTAGTTGCTTTAGATGACTCTTCGTTTAGTATTCTTAATATTCTAAGTAAGTTGAATCGATACGATAAGTATTAATATGTTTATTACTTTCTTACTATTGAGATTAAAACGTCTCTTTTTTGTGAAATAGTTTAAATTATGATAATTCCAATAAGTTACCTTTTGAGTATTATTTAAAATAAGAAAAAGCCATTTTCTCGGTAACAACAGCATTTATTTGCGATTAGTTTCGTAGCACTGCTACATAAATTTTCTTGCTTGATAATGTATAGCAGTGCTACGAAATTAGTCGCAAATAAATGCTGTTGTTACCGAGAAAATGGCTTTTTCTTATTTTAAATTATGAATTTTAAACGAGCTCTATAAACATTTATAATAATGTATAGTTTACAATGAATTCTTGAGAAAATGTATTATACTTAATATTTAAAAATGAATGTATGTGTTTAGACAATTTAAGTGTCGAGACAATTATGAATAATAACAAAATTGCATTAGATTATTATGTCTTGTCGAATTTATTAAAATGGATTTACATTATGGGCAAAGTATAATATTTAAAATTATTTAATATTATTAAATGATAGAACTCTTCAGAAATAACATATGTTTATCTAATTAATGAAATACAATATCATTAAAATAACGGGGACTTTAATACTCTTAAAGGAATTACAAGTACTCAACTATGATATAAACTTAAAATGTACAAATCAAATTTTAATAAGGAAGTTCATTTTTGTAAAAACACAATTATTGCCTGTTCTAACCTCTTACGATCTATATATATGGAATTATAGTTTTTTTTAATTCTTTCAACGTCAGCACAATTTCCACTGAAATTTCGTTTTAGACAATAAACACCGATTAATCTAATTACTAGGGGTGTGAAAGTGTATTTAAATTATTTACTGTTTAAAATAATGAATTAGAAAATCCAATAAAAAGGAAAACTTTTAACTTCATAATTAGGATTGATATGAAGCATATTGATATTAAAAATAGCGAAAAGGGTGAAAATAATGAAAATGATTGATTGTCATACGCTGCACATATATATATTTTTATTAAATTCATTGTATTGTATTTACCTGTATCATATTTCTAAGTCTGCTCCGAAAGAGGTCATCTGTTAATTAACAAAATATTTTTTGTGGATCAATGTGTGATTCTATAAATAAATAAATATTTTAAAAGTGTTAAAATATATAATTAAACTTATAAGCCAAAAGTGATAAATTTAGCTCTGAATCATTCTAGTAAAACTTCACAAATCTGTTCAAATATATAGCTTGCTATGTATACGAATTTTACACTTGTTAACAATTACATTATCACGTTTACTTCGGTTTGTGGTTTGAGAAGGATTTTATACTCGTAAATGCTTACTAAATTTTGTTATTTATAACTGCAATATGATATCCCACAGGTTTGATGTTCTCAGGAATTGAGTTGAACACCGCGAGAAATCTAATTAGTGTAGCATTGTAGGTATAGTTGCATTGTATATCTATATAATATATTAATGTTCTAAATTTGAATTCTATTCTGAGAAATATTTTGAAAAGTATCCGAAACAGTATTTAATTTACTGTAATGCTCTAACCTACCAATAATAAAATTATTTCGTTTCAGACTAAAATATTTCCAATTAAATCATGGATAATACGGTCAATCAGAGTGTTTGTTTATCTATATGTAACTTAGCAACAGGCGTCAAACTCGTTTGTTTCATTTACTTTTTGCTGATACAAAGTTGATTTTATCTGCTTTTCCTTTACAAATAAAAGTTCTTCCTTGATTTCAGGAATAGTAGTAAATTTTATTTTAAAATATTAAATATACTAAAACAATTCGGGTTTGACAGAAGTAATTGAAACTCGAACGTTTGACGCTAGTTGCTAAGTTACATGCAAATAAACAGTTTATAATCCTTTATAGAAAATTACAATACACTCAAACTTGGATATTGCCTCATTTATTAATACACAGTATACATTTAATATTATGTTAATGCAATTGACATGCACTGCAAACTGTTAATAAATTGTTAATAACTTTGAGTTGAGAACTCCACTATATAATTACACATTAAAATTATATTACCAGTTTCATCTTGATTTTCACAGCATATATTCATTCAAAACGGTTATCAAAATATCTTTTGTAAAGTAATGTAATTTCTTGAAAATAAAACAAAACTTTGTCTCTGAATATTATTCATACATAATAATTTAATATAGATATATATATTTTCATTTATTTTAAATCTGTACCTACTAATTACGACAGTGCTCAGCCGCTTCGTCAATTTCGATAGAGTGAACGCACGCAATTTTGTCCAGTTCAGTTTCAATACATTTTGACTGACTGACTGAACGCCTTTTTATAAATTGGCTCAATGACCATTCAGCCATGATATCTGTGTTGTCCCAAACGATAATTCAACCAATTGATCTTTACCGCTCCTGCCTAGAGTTGGTTATAATCTGCCCAAAACTGTGTCTAATCGGTTTCCTCTTTCTTTTTCTTTTTCGCTCGACGTCTGTAAGATATCTAATATAACAGCCTCATTCTAGAACACTATATTATGATATATGTTCCTAACTTTGTAGAGAAATATTATATGTATAATTACAATAATCGGGAATAGTTATATAATCAAAACTAACTTATAAATAAAGTTACAATGTGTAATTCAGGAAATAAAATATTTATGATAAAAAAAGTATTTTATAATTTTTATAGCAATGTTATTTATAATATATTATATATATGCTTATTCTTTATTGGTTCTAATTGGAATAAATAATGGATGCCATTATTTTAACTAAATTAACAAACGATCTGCGCCATATTTCATGGAAAAAGTCTGTTACAAAATACAAATGTTTTGTAGAATTTTTTGTAAGCTTTGTAAGTGAAATATGCTAAACGGCATATGAGTATTAACTTCTAATATAAATCCAAAACTGTGAAAGTATCTAAAATGGTCATATTTATTATTTACAACATATAAACATTATAATACCAGTATAATTGTTTGTAATCAATTACCTATTTGTTACTTTCAAGGTAATGACTTTGAAATATAGCTTGGATGGGCAATCAATATTTTAGTATTTAATTGACATTATCGTTTAATTTTAATGGTGTATGATTAAAATCACAAGCATTTTATTTTATTGTAATATAAATTTGTAAATATAAATATAAAAAAATTGGCATGGTGAGAAATTCTGAACAAGTGGCGACTAGAGTCATGGTTTAAAAGTTTCCTACGGAAGGAGAATTTTCCGATCTGAAATTATGAAATTTAATGAACTGATCCTGGTTGCAAATGTATAATCCAAACTGTTCAGATTCTGTAATCTGCTTTTTCTGCGATTGGTTATCCCCTCAATCCCCACAAGAAATATTGAAGACTTTGAAGATACAAATTGGTGCCGTCGAAGATATGTTAAAGGAGAATAGTGGCCGGGGAACCGACACAAAACCGAAAGTCAAAAGGGGAAGGAATCTAAATATAAGGGTTCATATTGCAGAATCGTGTCACCGTCATTAGATTCTTTCACCGATGAAGAGGGCAATAAATCAAGCTAAAACACTTGGATTGATATCGCGGACCTGACTGGGTTGCGTGTGTGGATTGTAAAGTCTAGTTTTGTGACAATGTTTCTATTATTGGTCCATTTTCAAAGCTTTCAGTGTAAATACTGTATGTTGAGAATTTTGACCTGACAGTTGAACTACTTTTTTGAGTGATACTAATAACACGAAAAATTATACTAATATTTCACTTAATAAATGTATATTTCTGGTTTACCTTTTGATTTCTTAATGAGTATAGAATAATATCTAGTGGCGGATTTAGCTTATAAGGAAGTTTGGTATAGTCACATTATGTAGTGAATGGTAATAGAATTATGCATACAATGTGAATTAATTAAAATAATTGTTTTTCTTCAGGAATAGATATCCAATGGCGCTCACCTTTGTCATGTATCGAGTGTTTTGATTTCCAAAGACAATGCCCGGAGCCTTTTTCGACTGCACTCGAACGATCCTGTTATCATCGCGATCACGAATGAAATCGGCGGCCGAAAGTGGACCACTGGCCTCCCGACTCTTTTCCGAAAGGGGCGGTTGATACTCCTGACTGACAAAAACGTGCGACTTCATGAGAGATCGCGTACGATAGTGGGCTCTGGAGGCGTAGCAGGCACGGCAGGTTGATGGGGCTTGCAGAAGGAACAGGAGTAGCGAGGGGAGAAGGAGTAGGAGGGGGAGAGATGGAAGGGGCGCTAGAAGCAAGCAAACTCGAAGACTGTGGTTCATTTTGAGTGAATTGAATCTGTTATCTTTTCCAGCAGTAAATAGAGGTAAGAAAGTTGTACCTGTTTGACGTTTCCTAAGAATATTTTGGTGGAGCAAATTTTTCTGAGTTCTTCTCTAAAACACACCTTAGAAAATATTTTAACGCTATACTGAGCGACAAATGGATGTAAAATTTATCAAGCTGCAGACATCCTCGCGTTAGTAAAAGTCGTTTTAGTTTTCTAGAACACAAAAATCATACCTAATAACAATTTTGCGTGCGAAATATATAATAAATACTTCTTTAAAAAAATTGAAGTGAATCGTCTTAGAATAGTTATATTATTAAGCAAAGGTTTAAGTGAAACCAATATGTAAATTTTTTGAGTATCTTCAAATATGCATGCACCGCAAACAGCAAATGAATTGTGTGAGAAAAGTTGACTCCCTTTTCTTTAAAATAATAATTTTGCGTCTAGATAAATGCGGGAGGCGTCAAGGAATCACCTCACCTAATGCGACAGACTTTGATGAAGACGACGCCTTTCTTGACCCCCTCCCTTCCTCGCTGTTGGCTGTTCGAATTAGCCTCTTCTTCTCTGCTATTGGCTGCTTTTAAAAACGCGATGTACGTCTTAACGACACTGTCCAAGTGTTTCGGAAATGGACGACTGTTGGTGTTGAGTACAGCCACCGCGTCGTTTTAAGAAGAAGCAGCTGAGAAGAAGAAGATCGCCTATCTGATACCAGCTTGTTTTCGATGAATATAGGAGCTGGGATGCAAGTTGTAGCAGTCTGTTGTCACGGTAACGAAGAGGTAGTGCTGTGGAGCTTTGAACAGACATCACTCAAGTCTCTGAGATAAAATATGGTCTACTGACCCGGTAGCTTGTGGAGCTATAGCTACTCGCCTTTTGCGCGTAGCACGTGATAATAAGTCCGCAATAAACACCGACTTGATATACCTACATTGAAACTATTACCAAGAGAGTATTACACAACAACCAGGGAGTTGACATGTAATTACTAAATGCAGATAACTGTATTGGCGTGGAAATATTGCTGCAATATCAAAATATAGATAAATTTAGGAGCTTATCGCACTTGTTCTTAGTAACTAAGTGTAACTGTCTTGATAAGAAACAACCACAAAACTTATTATCACTGATGAGTATAAATGTGTATGCCTTTAGTAGACATACACACACATGCACATGTTATAATTATCTACTTGGCCACATCTATAACTATACATCTAAAGTAGAAACCATATATCTATTACGTACCAATTGCGAAATGGAAGAAAGTCTGGAGTATTATATCTATATATAAATATAGTGTTGTATATATTCTAGTCTGCAAGTGTGGAGGTACCACTTTCGGATTTCAAGTGGATTTCAATGTCACAACACCCGATGAAATGTTTGCACGCAACCAGCAGCTGCGGTTTTGCCTGTTATGATATTATTACACACATTTAGGGGATGTGCACGACGCGATCTTCTTCAATTCCATTGATGACGAGGAAGATGAACGTCTGACCTTCTTTTTGCGGTCATACATCGAAATGTGCTCCATGTGTGTTCCTAATAGTGACCTCTCTCCCTACAAATCCTCATTGATCATCACTGACTTGTTTCAACATATGAAAGTTTCATTCAATATAATAATTAATATCTAGGAATTTTTAAAATAAAGTAATGCCAAAATATTGATACATACATTTAAAGATATATTATTTGAATAGTTTCTGTTTAAAAATTAAACTAAATTAAAATAAAACTCCTTACTAAATTTTTGAGGATATTGTTACATGCCTTCCATAGCGTGGTTTAACATTTGCTGAAGTTCCTTTTCTGGTGTCTCCATTCTTCATTCCAGTGGTCCATAACTTCTTCCAGAAATGTAATCTTGAGTGTCGTGAATAATGTGACAAAGATGCGGATTTCCAGGAAAATCCGGGTTAGATATCAATTAACCATAAATTGCTGAATGTTATGATCAATAATAATGTATATGATTAACTGCAGCGTAGTTCTTTATGTTCCTTTATACTCCGATAACATAAAAACACCTATACTTACTAATAACCGAATTGACTCAATTGGAATAAGTGATTTTAAGTTTAAAGTAACCCCGCGCGGCGGAGTAAGTGTTACTCAGGTGTTGACTGAACTATATGAAAGGAACTCCGGTGTTTGTGTAAAGTATACTCGGGTATTAGTGCAAAATTTACTTATGTGCTACTCCAGAGTTAATTCGAAGTAAAGTTTAGTTTGAATTTAGAAATTACTTATAAAGTGTTTTTTTAAACTTATATATTAATCGTCGTAATATATCAAATAAGCATTTTTAGAAGCAAACTAATTAACTGTTCGGGTTATAAGAGTAACAGCCGAGTTAATTAAGCGTTACTCGGGTATTAACTCGATGAAATACTTTAATCAAAAGTTAATTTCAAGTTTAGAGTTAAAAATTTCGAAGTTTTTACACCACTATTACTCTAAACTTGAAATCACTGAATTTTTGCTGGATAGCAAACACAACACCTGGTCCCAGTGTTGTGTCTATATGTATATCTATTTAATGTTACTATAATCTATAATCTATGACGCTAATATAAGAAAATTCATAAATATTATATTTCAGAATTAATCGATATTTTCAGAACATATTATACTGAATTCTTGTCAAGTTAATATTGATTCATAATGTTAAATAATTTTTTCTATAACAGTGGACATACCACTGGACAGGCAAGGGAAATCTTATTTACTTAAAAATTTAATTATTCTAAATGTAACTTATGAGTCATATAGAAAATACAGTTTTGTTTAATGAACATTGCAGATATAATCCACTTTAAATGAGTATTATTTTGTCAATAAATACACTCCGGCTTCGCCGTCATATAATTAGAATAACAGAATAATTTTGTACTTATATAGATAATTTTATACAAAAATCTGAAAGTTTAACCATGATTATGTGTATATATGATATTATGTACAAAATTCAAATTACGCATCTTAGACGATTGACTGCAAGCTGTCTACAGGGCCGTTGTAAGCTATTTTGTTTTGGGGAGACAAAATAATCTTGAGGCCCTCTAACCATACTGCGCCGGTTAAAGCTGAATTGAAAAAGACGGCAAATTTATATAAAAACTATATATATATATTGCAATTAAAATGTAATTGTAACTGTAAAATGAACCATCTTAGACATTTGACGCAATATGTCTGTTGTCAGAAATTAGAATAATTAACATATTTAGTGAGACATAAATTATAACTTCAAAATACCTTTTATTGCTATATACGTAACAAATTTACAATCCAATTTTAGCGTACATTTGCTTATATAGAGAGATACACTATACTTATATTAAATGTTAGACATTTATTCTGGTGTTCATAGCAAAAACTGTTCTATTAGGTATATAATTTGATTTAATGTAAATGAGATTAGAATTAAAATTATAATAATTAAATAACATTGTGCATAAATAATATTTTCGACACTTCTCCTTTAATTCACATCAATGATTATACAACCTGTATCTTGTGTAAAATATCATTTATAAATGTATTAATTAATAAGTAAAATGATATGTACCTATTAAACCAAAACTAATTTTATTTATAAACATAAAAAAATACATTTAAGGTGGTATAGTGGACGTTTAATTTAATGTATAAAATAAAAATTTATAAATCACCTCATGAAAAGACTATTTAAAGTTGTAATCTTCTAAAGAAACACATATAATA
Source organism: Invenusta paracnida (assembly GCA_036023295.1). NCBI lineage: Eukaryota > Metazoa > Platyhelminthes > Proseriata > Coelogynoporidae > Invenusta > Invenusta paracnida. Next base: position 603 of record JAYRBW010060580.1, on the reverse strand, counting down.
TGTGCGAACATAATGTAAATACAAACAAAATGCTTTGCTATTTGTTGTGTTGAATTATACATGAAAGTGATTATTATATGTATACATAGCACAGACTGTACAAACATAATACATTTGTAAATGAATATATTGAAAACATGGCCTTTCTAATTTGGTCAGCAGACTCATTTGTTTATATTCATGTGACTTAGCAACTGACTCGAGCTTCAAAACATTAATCGAAACTCAAATGTTGGAACCTTATAGTTGCTAAGTGATATGACACTGAAAGCAAACCAATCCAATTGAGCATATTTTGATTTTAGATTTTCACTTTCAAATAGCCATTTATAATATAGTCACTTTGAAATATGAAATTATATGTCTTAAATAATAGTATATATTATTGCTTTATTTTTAAATTTATATAGTTGATATGTATTTTATAAATTGTACGAAAATTTGAAACCTCATTGAAATGTTTGGCATACAACTCTATAGTATCTTTTTACATCAACGAAGATATTAGGGGATTATTAATCGAAAATTGTTATATATCTAGACCTATGGCAATAGGTCGTTAGCTAGTAAAGCTAAGCGAACTATGTAGTAGGTAATATAGGA
>JAYRBW010060579.1:0-10710 GCA_036023295.1 Invenusta paracnida | reverse complement strand
TTTCGGAAATATCCTGTATTGGATTAGACATTATTATGACTTCTGATTTGTTACTTGTGATTCATGTATGTTTCTTGCTGTAACACTTATAAACACTTATGGATATTTATGTTTTTCTTATAAAAAAACAAATGTAAAAAAACAAAAAAAAACCGTAAAAAAAGCGAAAATAATTTAATGTGGGAAACTTGGAGATTACCAAGATAACTTATACTAAAATTAAATATATTAAGTCACACCACAACTAAATTTTCAACTCAAACTGGTTGGCCCAGTTAGGAACCTAGAAAGTTTGGTACTTTCTATATTCCTAATGGAACGTTTTAATGTTCCTAACTGGGCATACCTGGTCTGATAAGTACCCATTGAGAACCTTGTTGCTGTGAAACTTTTAATATAAATTGTTTTATAGGTATTATTGGTCCATAACTTGTCAGCAAATTTCTGATCTTTTTGGCTACTAACTCAAACTGGGCCAACCAGTTGAGAACCTAATTAAATTAGTGATCTTAATAAATTTTATTTTAATATGATTAACTATTAAGTTCCCAGTGTAGTGGGCAAATGAATAATCATAAATTTTATTTTATTTATTATAAAAAAAAATTGTGAAAGTTCCTAACTAAAATCTTTCTTAAGTTCCCATTTGTAGATTTCTGAAAGTTCAAAAAATATATATTTAATGGTAACATTTTGTTATGTTATTATAAGTAATTGTGGAGTTCTTGGCATTAATTTAATTTTTTTGGGAAATAAAACAAAAAATAAATGTAAATAACAAGTAACCCCTATACACTACTAAAAGCTGGTGGCAAGAACTCCACAATCACCCAGTTTTGTTGTATTAGTGGCAATTTTTTTTCAAAGAGTTTTCTGCTCTCAAGATAATTTTATTTAAATACAAAAACGTATATAACCTTTTCATCATATTCATCTCCACATTAAAAAAAAATCAAAACTAAAGTTTCTCCACATTTATCACCACATTCATCACCATATTTAAAAATTTTAAAAACCAAACTAAAGTAAACACTCATTGCCACATTCAATTTTAATAAAATTGTACAATATACAAAACAATTATTTATAATTTAAAAAACTGTATCACCAATCAATTTAAATGAAATAATTTATATTTTCAACATTTTAGGACTAAATTAAGTATCTTTGAATGTGGTGGAAACCATCAAGACATTCATTTAAATGTGGCAATCAATGTTTTTGAAAAACTACACTTCATCAACTGTATTTTATAGTTAACTTGGAATCTTTGAATGTGGTGGAAACCATCAAGACATTCATTTGAATGAGGCGATCAATGTTTTTCGGAAAGTACACTTCATGAACTGTATTTTAGAGATGATTAGCCTATACAGATGATTTACATCATATAGTATTTATGTTCAATGGAATTCCATAACTCAAAATTAGTTATTTTACAATAAAAATGAAGTCACATAGTAATTTATGTTTGTGACACATAAATTTCACTTCATAAATAATTAAAATGACAGCCTTAATAATAAGGAAATGTACAGATTTAAAAAAATTAAAGTGCTCAAAATGTTCATCCAATTGTAAATGATATTCTGTTTTGAGAGTTTAATAATTAAATTGTTTATGTTATATTTAAATGTATTGGAAAAATATTGTTCATTCTTAGCAAATAGTGATTTTGTTTATTTGTCAAGAATCAATCTCGGCAAATAGTATTTTTTTTATTTGTAGATTCTCAGAGTATAAATTTTTCCAATTATTTCTATTCAAATTTTGATAATTTAGTGTCCCAAATTATTTGTTTAAAAATTTTAGTAAAATCTTTTGCTAAATAATATATCAATACATTTACAAATAGTTATAAATATATTGACTAAAGTTTTTTTCAATTAGTTAAACATTAATTTAATAATTAGTCATTGCTCAAAATTAGTTTAACTAATTTGGGCAAACTTTTGAAGAAAATAAGTAATATACCTATAAGCAAATAATTTTTATTTGCCATTACCAAACAAATAATTTGGGATGCTAAAATATAGGATCACCCAAACCATTGGCAAATGGAACTGTCTTCTATGACTGTCTAATTGTTAATTATTCATAATATTCGACCTAGTAAATTCAATCTTTTGATCAATGTATTAAGTTGTTAAAATAAATTATAATTGTTATATTTTTAAGAATTATGTATAATCTAATCTTGTTCTATTTTGTAAGTGATTATCATAATTGATTGAAATTCTGAAGTAATAAACTTGATATTTGCCAACTGCATGGCTGCAATGAACAGTTGGAGGATACAATATGCTGTATTCACTGGTACAAACCATTAGCAAATGAAACTGTCTTATGTCTAATTATTAATTCATAATATTCGACCTGGTAAATTCAATCATTTGATCAATTAAGTTATTAAAATTAATTATAATTGTTATATTTTTAAGAATTATGTATAATCTAATCTTGTTCTATTTTTTCAGTGGTTGTCATAATTGATTTATATTCTGAAGTCATAAACTTTATATTTGCCAACTGCATGGATGCAATGTGTACAGTTGGAGTATACAATATGCTGTATCAAATGGTACAAACTGTTGGCGAATGGAACTGTCATGTCTAATTGTTAATTATTTGTAATATTTGACCCAGTAAATTCAATTAAGTTATTAAAATGAATAATAATTATTATATTTTTAAGAATTATGTATAATCTTATCTTTTGGTTGTTATAATTGATTTATATAATATTCTTAAGTCATAAACTTGATATCCTCCAACCATTCATACCATTCACAAATGGTATGAATGGTTGGCAAACAGTATGAATTTGCTCATGATACACAACATATATTATGTATATTCATTTACAGTATACAGACACATATTTATTGTTGGACTAGAAAAACAAGCAGGTTGGTGGATATACTGAGGTTTTATAACACACACATTGTGCTTTTGTTCTCAATTTTGATTGGCAGATGTTGGACAATGGAGTTGGCAGTTAAATTATATTAAAATGCATACAAGGAAATTTGTTCAACAAAAATGTGGTGATAAAGTGGGGTTGGCAGATAATCAGGGGCAAAAAACTGGGGTTTGACTGTATTAGTATTAGTTATTCTATGTTTAAAACTTTTTTTCTTTATTCATTTTTGTAATTATTTTAGATTCATCTTGAGATCCATTATAGGTACAGTGACACTGACAGTCTTGGTATCAAAATGAAGCTTATCAAATTCTATTATGTACCTACCTTTTTAAAAGTTTACAATATTAGAAATTATTAAGATTACCAGTCTGTTTATATTGATTAATTTCTATTAAGTAAACATATGGCATTGATAATGATTGGATTCTCAAAAGGGTAACATGATATTTTGTCACCACAACATTTCATCACCCAATTTTGTTAGATGAATTCCGATGAAATGAAATTAATAAGTATAATATGTGTGGATTATATTAAAACATTGACTTTCAATGGGTAACAATTATACCTGAATAATTTAAAATATTATAACTGTTATGCACAATAAATAATAAAAACAAAAATATATAATTTATTTTTAAGAACTACTATTATGTCTGATTAATAATACAGTATTGAACTCTTGATTTTATGATCTTTATAAAATTGTACCTTGGGGACCATTCATGTAATACATATGCATAAAATTGAGTAAAATAACACTCCCCCTGTATGCATTTGAGAATAATCTCCCCTGGTACGCAGTATAAAAATGTAACAACAAATATGCCAATTTATTTTTGCCTTTAATTATGATTGTCAACTAAAATGCGAATAAATTATTCTACAAAAAGTTAAAAGAATTACAGTTTTTAAAGACTGACTGATGTTGTGAGGGTTTTTGGGATAGCAACTGGGCCTCATGCTGTGTGAAACACTGATCAATTTATCCATTTACTTTTTAAATTTGTGTTTAAAATGCATACATCAATTTACAAAATTCGGTGTACTTGCTCCCTTGCCCTATATGCAGCTGTACACATTTAATAAATTATGCCCCCTTGGTGCATATGTACTAAATGAATGGACCCTTATATAAAATTGCAATACAAATTGTTTTGTTACTTTCAACAGTATAAGTATACACCTTGGCTCTGTCAGATCAAAAGGCAGTAACTCAATTTTTTGAAATGTTGGGAAAACTGATTTTTATGTTTTGTTTTATTAGTGTATACTAAACCCATTTATTGTATGGAATATTAGTAAAAATAGTACCCAACATTCACTACAATACTGTGGCTTAGTATAGGAATTATGATCATAATATATTTTGGAAACCTATGTATTACATAATATTTGCAAGGTACATGTTATTGCATAGTATACTTGACTTAATGATTTGTTGGAAGTATTATAATTATAATGCACCAAGGGGGGGGGGGGGGGTGGTTATACTGAAATGTGTACATGGCCTGGGTACAAGGTTTATTTTTCTCAATTTTATGTGTATGTATAATTATATGTATAATGAACAACCCCAAAGGTATAATTTTATAGAGACCATAAAATCAAGAGTTCAATACTGTATTATTAATCAGACATAATAGTTCTAATATTTTAAATTGTTAGTTTCTCGTAAGTTGAATGAAACTATTCACATTTTTAATATGATTATACAGTATACTTCATTTCTAATATAAATATATATGGTGGTGAGGAAATGTCACAGTGATGATGTAGGTGAGGTCATGCAATGTCATAAAATCCTCAAAAGACTTATATAATAAAAGCAAAGGTTAAATAATAAAGTTTAAGAATTCTTTTAAACTTGAAATTATAAATGTTTTTTTGCCTTTTTATAGACAAATTGATATTGATTAATAAAAATTAACGAGTAAACATAGAGTGAAAAAATAATCACTAGGGTATTTCAAGTGTTACAGAAAATCACATATTATTTGAGTCACTATTTGTATGCAAACATATAGTCCATGTATTCAGGGTATATCAGTTCAACTGACTAATTATGGATATGTTTAGCTTCAGAACTTTTGTAGTTGCCATACTATTCAAATTATTAAACAGACATTTATATAATCTATTTTATACTAAAACCTATTGAGAAAATTTGACAATCACTAGAGATCCAGTGAATTAAGCCAGTGAAAATTTTGTTTGGACCATTTCACATTTAATTGTCAATGGGTATTGTTTATCCTTGATTATTTTACATTGTTTAAATTACATACTTTACATTTAAATACATAAACTGTTTTATATTTCATTTTTAAATAGTTTAAATACTTTTACATTATTATATTTTTATATGTACATCCCTGGCCACTTCTAATGGCCATATATAACAAAAATTGAATATTTTTCAATATTTGTCACAATACATCTGTAGTCATACTTTATTAGAATCATCTGATTTTTTTAGTAAACACTTTAAAGGGTGTTCATCAATCAATGAGTGGTGGTCCTGAAAAGGACTGATAACAGATTCTCTGTGGAAGAAGGGAAATGGGAGATTCTTCAATAACAAATAGAGCTTCATCTGTCAGTGATAAACATCTGAATACAATATGGCATCGACTTGATTAGGTTTGTGATCATTTGAGCTGGGATCTGTTGCCATTCATGCTATATTGCAGCCCACAGATCTGCCATTGAGTGTACCTCCAGATGATCCAGATGCTGTTGAAGATAGCTCCACAAATTCTCACTAGGGTTAAGGTCTGGTGACTATGGGGACCTCAGAACCTCAATACCATTGTTTTCAAAGGAATTGCTGAGTTGTGCAAGCACTGACAAGTTGCATTATCTGGCTGAAACCTCTCATTGTGTCAGGTCAAGAAGAATCAGATGTTCCTGGAGGATCTGCTGATAGCCAGCTGCATTGAGGTTTCCAGTGATTCTGGCAATTAGACCTAGAGGGTGAAAGCACCCGAAATCTTGAGTTTGCTGCTACATGAATGCACTATGGGTCTGATATGCTGGCATTGAAGGCCTGTGCCTCCTCTGCATCATACATATTGCTGCTGCTGGCCAGCGATATAATAATGGATAGGGACTTGTCAGAGAAGATGGCCTTTCCCACTCCTCCACTGTCCAATCCTGATGCTCTCTTACGGCAGTCTTCTCTGACGATTTTGAACTGTCAACAAAGGCTTCTTGATTGCCACATGTCTATGTATACAGACTAGCCTTTTGGAGTCTGCACTTCACTGTCATGAGGGAGGTTTCAGCATTGTGCTCCATCTGTCATCATTGCCTGTGTTGATGATCCACGGGGGGGGGGGCTGTTTTACAAAAGATATGCCAGGTGTCTGTCTTGATGTTGCAAGGACACAGAGCAATGTGCAGCTTTATGGTCTTCAATGGAGTTGGTTGCACACTCCTTTTGCAGAAGATGATTGATTATTCTTCTTTCATAGTTGAACTGTACTGCCAGTTGAAGAGCTATGTGACCTTGGTTGAACAGCATAATAATTTGGATTCTTTGATCATGAATGAGTTGAGACACCATGAAAATTGACAGTTAGAGCTCAAATTATTGCTTTAATTCATCTCCCATGTGAACTTAAGCCTTGCTCATGAGCAGTAGTTTGCATCTAGGGTCTCTGGCCAATTAGAAGGGGGGGGGGGTAAACAGTGACTCTAAATGTAAGGAAGGGGTGTAGGAAAACTATTATGCAATCACTTGGCTATATAAAGGGTGTCATTCTTGCTGAGCAATCTCAACATTATGTAGCATGCTATCTCTGCTTAACACACAATGAGGCAACACACTATGTTTGTGTAACCACTTGTCTAATTGTGTCATTCATCATATTCCCACTGCTACCCAAGGTGAGAAGGCTCAAAATTATTTATTTAGCTGTGTGCACATTGCTGAATGTGTTGGTTCAACTGGCCTGCTCAATTGGAAGCAGAGGAAGTAATTTAGTTACCAAATGCCAGAAACAATTAAATAAGACAGAACTGAAATTTTGACATAGGAGTATTAGAAGTGGCCAGGACTGTACTTTTATGTATTTATAAATATTTTTAAATAAATTATTTATACTTAAAATTTTATTAAATTGTTACTTTAATTATAAATTTTGAAGGATAGATTTATTTTGCTTCACATCTCATCTTCTCTGGTAATCAATAGATTGATTTTGTATATGCCATAATTTTTAAGGGAATTATCAGCTCTGCATAAAATTACTTATAATAGATAAGTAAACTAAGATAAACCTAGTAGTTGGTGTTGGGTTTGGTTTCCTTGTGATTTGTGGTACACATAATATTGCTCATCCATGAGTGCAATCATCAAAGATCTTCTTACATTCAGGATAAAATAATGATAACATTTTAATTTGATTATTATTAAATTAATAAATGGATTTAAATATATATGTAAATAAATTCAATCGATAATATAAATGAATCACTGGGTAAATTTTCAAATATAAAATTCAAATATATAAACAAATTAGAAAGTAAAACACAGAGATAGAACACATTTGTTATACATTTAACTATAGCTTCTTGGCAAGTCATCAGAAATGTACAGCCAGCAGTAAAATGAATTTCTAAATACAAGTGGTTATATAAGTGTATAATTAAGAATAAACTATGTGAAAAACATAATGTTGCTATGTGATTGGCTCAAGAATAAACACAGCGACTTTATATTCTTCACATAGTTTATTCTTAATTATAAACTTATATAACCACTTGTATTTTGAAATTCGTTTTACTGCTAGCTGTACATTTCTGATGACTTGCCAAGAAACTATAGTTAAATATCTAACAAATGTGTTCTATCTCCATGTTCTACTTTCTTGATGGCTGGACTGAACTGATTTTAAATGGAAGAAAAAAAGATTCTAGATGTCTTGTATATTCATTAATTTTTTAGGACAAAAGCAATGATGAAATAGCTATTGATCCTTTTTATTTTCATTTTATTTTAAATTTTGTTAAAAAGCTACTTTTTATTGATTATTCTTCACCATGTCCTTCCTTCCAGATTCCTTGGTGATATCCAGAAGAACACAACATAATGTTTTATGCCCATTTTGTGTTGAATAAGAAGGGCCCACTCGCCCGTATCTGGCTGGCAGCACATTGGGACAAGAAATTGACTCGGGCTCACGTCTTTGAAACTAACATTAACTCGAGTGTGGAGGCCATTCTCGAGCCCAAGGTAAAGCTGGCCCTGCGAACTTCGGGTCACCTCCTGTTGGGTGTCGTGCGGATCTACTCGCGGAAGACCAAGTACCTCCTGGCTGACTGTAATGAAGCTTTTGTCAAGATTAAAATGGCCTTCCGGCCTGGAATGGTGGATCTTCCTGAGGAGGCCAACAGAGAGGCCGCCATTGCTGCCATCACACTACCCGAAAATATTCAGGACTTTGAGGCAACAATCGCTGATCTTAAGTGCGTACTACTATTTCTCTTCTTCCTCTTTTCACTTGCTTAAGTATTTTATTTTAACATAATTATAAATTTTCTAGTACAATTATTTATAGGAAGCGCGGGAAACTAGGTCAACATTTGTTTATTTTAAAAATGTGAATATGTTATAGGCGAGCTAAAACAACAAATTCTTGATTTCGTTGCAAATGATTTTCGATTTTTTATGGTGTTACATAATTATTGAATGATTCAAAAATTGTTCTTCACTGTATTTTAGAAATATCGAAACATGTAACCAACATACCGACTTTAATATACCATGAATTTTCATTTAATAAATGATTGTTATATACTATTTTTCGTTAATATATATATAATGCAATCACATTTTTTATCTAATGGATAGTTTGTGATCGTCTGAATTCCGGTTTAATAAAATATCTTATCGATCGATACACAGTGAGCTGGACGTAATCACAACAGCCAACCAGAGTCGACCAGAAGATATCACAATGCGAGAGGATCTTGGAGAGATCAATTTGGGTCGACAGGATGATGATTTCGGCGAGGAAGCCTCAACATTTGAGGAACCTCGCGAAGGACTCAGAGAAGCGGATGCCGCGAGTGAACTCGGACTAGAGGGACCTGAGGGACCATCGATGACATCAATTAGAGCTAGCCGAACCCGCTCTGTGATGGGTGGTGACGTCAGCTCAGTGGCGAGTCCAGGGCCCGCCCGTGTAAAGTCGGGAGGTCCTGGGGGTGATGACGAAGGCGTTAGAGGAGGGGTACCTTCGGTGCAGAGGGGAGATGTGGACATGGAGTCTGATGATGATCTGGGCGGAGGATTTATGGGTGAGTACAGGACGGGATGATCAATAAATGATGCATTCGAGGCGTAAGTAGTTGGGTATTAACCATTGACTATCCATATAAGCAATCCTTCATTTATTCACTTTTATATACCCTTAATTAGTTTAAATTTGGCAGTTTATTAGATAATTGACTTTATTTCAACCCATAAATAGAAATTTGATACTGTAATATCCTTCAAGAAAAATAAACAATTAAGAAATTGTTAATTATCTGTATTATGACTGTTATCGGCTGCAATATTACCGACTAATTTATTATTGAACATATTGTATGATCTATATACTCGTACATAAAAATTGTAATTGCATATTTCAGGAATATTTTTGGGAAACTAATGGTTATGTTTCATATTAGCGTAATTGAAGTAGTGGAATTTCTATTAATAATTTTTTGGTATCATAAAATTTTCTAGATAAATGAAATAAAAATAATTTTGCAAATTTCACTATCTTAAGTATGAAAATAATTTATTATGATAATACTAGTTCTACCTTCATTTTGGTTAATATCATCTGAGTAAAACTAAGAAACATTTCTTAAAGAATTATCATTCCGGTTTAAAAAATATTTTATCGATCGATACACAGTGAGTTGGACGTAATCACAATAGCCAACCAGAGTCGACCATCTGAGTAAAACTAAGAAACATTTCTCAAAGAATTATCATTTTGTCTTACTTATTGTACAAAATGGTTTATTTTTATACGTGCTACAGTGTTACCACAAGCTGCGATATTTTGACTCAACACTGCGATATTTCAGCAGTCCCTGCAATATTTGAGAGATTATATATATATTTTTTACGTTTTAGACATTAAACAAATAGTAAGTATAAAAATGTTATTTTTTACAATAACGCTCCTTTTGTTCATTTATATTATTTATACTCATTCTTGATTTGAGAATATATTTTTTGACGATCCTCATTGGTGTATAAACTTAAATTTAACCCTACTAACTGTCTCCCAATGCGTGACATTCTAATTGGATCCGACACTGTTGAGCTAGTCAAAAAGTTATCAGAGAGTGATTGTCTACGTTTCCAACTAGATGTAAGCTATTAAAGCAATTATTTTATTTACGGTAATGTCAGACATTTAAGGTTAAATTAAAAGTATTTAGTTTTATTAACATAATTAAATCAGGCTTGAGCGACATACGAGGGGATTTCAAAAAGTTTCCGGACTAATGGCAAAAACACAAAATTTGTTAAAATAAAATTTATTTGTAATTGGACTCTATGGATGTTGCTGTTGTTATTAAACATTGAGATTGATTGTAGGTGATTGATCTAAGTGAGCAGTTACGCATCTCTATTGGAAGTGTTCACAACATTTTGCATGACAAGCTGAAAACTAGAAGGGTTGCCGCTCATTAGGTGCCTCATATCTTGACTCAAGATCAAAAGAATCGGCGAGTTGCATGGTGTGAGGAAATGCTTTTTCACTATCAGAACG
>JAYRBW010060578.1:0-10710 GCA_036023295.1 Invenusta paracnida | reverse complement strand
AATATTCCCGCGTATTTAATAATTTGAATTTGGCGCCACATAATCCCGCGCACTTTTAAATTTGAATTTGGCGCAAAGAGTTTTGTTTAAATAGACAAAAATGCGATTTATTTTTGGCGCCACAATCCCACGCACATTTAAGTCTGGCGCAAACAGTTTTGTTTAAATAGACAAAAAGACGCGCGCGTCGAATAATTTTTTTATACCTCGCGAACTGTCACGTGACTGAGTTCGTGCTCCTCCTTCCATACTACTATAGAAAACTGTTTTCCCCCCTATTCCTTGCTATTTCTACTATATTTGAACATTGTATTTAACGTTTAATGTGTATAGTTTTTCCCATAGTAGTTGATTATTTTAAATATCATATGCTGAACTCCGTGAATATATTATTTATTATAAAAAGTAATTTCACGTTTTATTTCAAATCAGCGTGGAATAGAAGAGGAGAGAGGATTTGAATGACTTCATCAGGCAAATAGTCACGCAAATTTTAATGACCGAAGCAACATTTTATATTAATTATTATCTATTTTCAACTGTTATAAGCTAATGTGTCAAACTAAATAAGTTTTCTATATAAATTCGGTTAAAATAGTCATAGAGTTTTAAAATTATTAAACAAAATCTTTCAAAAAAAGACAATCCTATTTGATTATTACTTATAATTGGTATTAACATTGGTAGTAGATGCAATAATCGCAATTATATCAGTAAACAGTCGTACACTTATTGATAAGATAGGGTATCTCTGCTGTTCATGTTTTTCTTATAAATAAGTAGCCATGAAATGTTTTTAGTAACAGATGAAATATTATGCTTTCTAAATGACGTTTTTAAGTGTGTTTCTTTTTATATATATCTTGAGATTATATAAAAAAAAACTTTGAAGATAGCTAAAATTATATTTTTAATGTAAATAAAAAATTAAATTTACAACTTTTCTTCTTTAGTTTAAAAAAATACAGCAATATTAATTAAAAGTACATTTATTCTATGCCTATAATATAATACAGAATTAATTTGTTTATAAACTACCTACATGAATAGGTGTTGCACTGATCAATGTAACAAGAAAAGTGTTAAATATTGAAAGATTGATGTATCTAACTTTGAGTTTTACAGAAATATACCAAGTAAGGTGTTTAATCCACTGGAACGATATTTGGAAAGGATAACAAAAAATTATTATAATTTTGAGGTTATCGTTTGCCTGGTAAACCAAACAGAATGTTAAAATTTGTATTAATATTTACGTAATATTATCCACATAATATTATTCAACAGTTATTGTTGGAATTCGAACGCGACTATACATTTATAGTATCAATCAAATTTTACAAATAAAAACAATGTCATGGAACTAATTGTCATGAAAAAATAAAGCAAGTGAGGAGTTAGATTTAATGATGTAAAAAAATAAAAATTTACTCAAAATATTAGCATGTTTTAATGAAAATATCACATCTATTTTGCAATATAAACTCCAGGTACCTAAAGTAGAAATATATTTATTTCAATTTTTAAGATTAAATGAACTCACAATATTTACTGAGCCCTTTATTAAGAGGATCCATATATAAGATAAATCACCAAAATATAAGACAACGAATAAAAATGGACTATCCAAATTACGAGAATTAATTTTAATTGAAACCCCTCATTTTGTGGATCAAAATGCAGACTACCTATTCACAGTTCACAAGTTGCACCATATGTTTCTCTACATAATGCATGTATACCTATTTAGAAGGGAAGGGGGGTATAAAGTTGCATTTAGTGCCTCTAACTAGGTCTCATGGTTTTATGTAATCAACATCACAATCAAATCTGGAGCACGCCAGCCATATTAATTTCGTGAACAAGAATACACAAATTATGGAAAATCAATATTTAAAATATACAGTATAATTACTTTTCTAGCTCGCTGGGTTTATACTGAGTAAGGTAGCGAAGCCGGTAAAGTGAAACAATAATTGGAATGCCTTAATGTACCAGATATAATAGAAAAGAATAGTAACTGATTCGACTATTTATACACTGGGATTTTAATATGTTATAATGGAAATTTATTCAGAAATCATTTACTCGGTATATAAGTTTAGACATGTTTCCTTCTCTTCTATTATTCTAGCAGATATCTCAATATGTATCAGACTGCATTAAATATATTTTTATCCAAATTTAAGTAACACCAACTTATCAGAACTATAAACTGTACAAAACAGAAAAATAAATGTACAATTAATAAAAATAAATTAAAGAAAATCTAATGCCTAAACTATCTAGATTAAAAATAATTCGCATTTAATAATATAAAATACATCCCATACAAAATGATAATTTCAATAAAATGACTTGATTCTAATTGTGAGCCTGTTTTTACGTATAGAAAGTATTGAAAGAATTAAAATAAGTTAATCGATAATTGCTTAATAATGTTACTTTTACTGAGTCAGCCTAGCTGTCAGTAAGAAGTTTTGAAAAAATAGAACTCACTAATATTTCAACATGAAAAGAATTATATTCTAAAATATTGAAATAACCAAAGCACGCACTTGTTTAAACAAAAATATCCTGAAAATGGGGTGAAAACAATAAACGACTTCCAATAGAGCAGCTTATTTCTTGTGTGTTTGAAAGAAGAATAAACATATCCATAAGAAACACACGAATCAAAATTAATTTATTCCAAAATATTATAACAAAAGAAACTCCTGACGATGAAATCTTTGAAAATAACGACAGATAACGATGACTGAAGACACAAATATACAATATTTATATGCTAGAAGTTAATTCCGAAAGAAATGTAATGTTTTCAACCAACCGATGTCTCAAAGTGCTACGAAAGTACGAACCCCTCGAAAACGAAAAAGCGAAACACAAGTGCTGCACAATAACCAACCTCGAAATAATAACAAGGAAGGGGGGATGGCGGGCAGTGTGAATGGAATGGAGGATCGATTAACAGTATTGAGAATCAATAAACGACCTCGAAATACACAATGTCAAAGAAGAGAGAGGGGGACAATTATTGCTAGAGGGCTTTGAGTGCAGACAAAATGAAAAGAGACGCATGCAGTTATTATTGAACTCTCTGTTCCTTGAAAAGTGATTCGGAGATCCCCAAGCGCGTACAATACAGACTTGCATTTACAACACAAACACACGCATAGGTGAGCTGCGCAGATCAATAATAATTAAATAAAAAACACGTTACTTGCAAAACAGATCCTCCTTACTAGACAGACGGAAGGTAGAGGAGGAGGCATACAAGCAAAAACTGAAACCTCCTGCCTTCTTATTAAATATTATTATGTTTGCATATATATCGATTAGTACATACTATGATCTCAAATTAAAGAGGTATTATACTAAACTACATACAAATGTCATTTTAACTAAGAAAGGAAACACATTTCTACTAGACGATCGAGAAGTGAGGGATGTCAGACGAAATTTTGGGAACTTTTTAGCGAAAATCACTAGTTCTTTAACCTACTAGAACACTTTTATACAAAATATATCACTTCCTCAATGAATTGTGTTCGCTAACGAAAGAACTAAACAGGCAGAGTAAAAAAAGCGACGAGTATATACAAATTAGTCAACCAGCTTGAGACCTACAAAGTAACTAACTGATGGTTTCGTATAGTCTAAAAAGGAAAGGACAAAAGACAGTGAATGAGGGAGTGTTTTTCTTACTTAAATAGAAGGGGAGAAAGGGTCATACTGGATTAAAGAGGATTATATAATGCGGGAGACGTCACACTTGGGAATTGTTCGAACATAAAAACGTTCTATATAATTTGTACAGGCTTTTTATAAGTTATAGTAAATGCCAGGAATACAAAGAGAATAAAATGGAAACAAATTTGTTTCCTTTTATTAAAAAATAAATAATAATTGAGAGGCAGCATAATCCTATAACTAGTTAATTAGAATAAAGCCATTCTTTTAAAGTGCAAATATCATGAATAGGGAGGACTACATTTATTAGGTAGAAAATAAACTGGTGAAAAGCGTGAAATTCTTATAGTGAGACCTGTCTAAAGTGGTTAAAAATTGATTAATACGTCTTTAAGAGAAAAAGAATTTATACTTTAGGCTATTAATAGAGCTCTAAGATATGATAAACAAGAAGTACTAAAAAAATAACTATAAATGAATAATATATGGTCCTGCTTTGACAACGAATTTTACAGAGGAAGGTTGGAAGGGTAAACTTACGTCTCTTAACCCGAATGTACTGACTCTTTCTCCCTCCAGAACTCTTTTTTGATAATTGAACGTTAGTAGTGCTAGTCATTGACTGTGTGAGAATGCCAGCCATACTAGACTTGGACATGGTAACTGAAACCACCTTGGGCCCTATGTTCGGGTTCTCACGAACTGTCGGCGAAGTAGGTGCAGTAGCTGACGACGTGGCTGTTGTAATCACGGAGACAGCCGCGACTGAACGCACAGGAGATCCAGCCAATGCTGTCTGCTTCTGCTTTCTAGAAACCAATGGCGAAGACTTGTTGCTATGGGTTGTTGGCTGTGGTTGCTGTGGTAACACTGTTGTCGAGTCACCTGCCTCACTACCACGCCGAGCGATGGGAAACCAGCCGATGGGCTGTTTGAGTTTTGAGGTAGTACTAGTAGTGGTTGCTAAGGGCACACTACGTCGATGGTTACCATTGTGCATGACAGAGTCGCCAGTGTCTTGATTGGAGGATAGACGGCGGCGTCTGAGGAGTTTAGGTGAACTTGGCGGTTTTAAATTGACCTGTCGCTTAACAATGGGCGCTGGGGAGGTTGGAACTGATTTTGTGGTAGTGGCGGGGACAGTGACAACGGGTATACGAACTACAGAGGGTCTTCTGAGTCGTTGAGGCTGTGGGATTGAACAGACGACTGTGGCCTGAATAGTTGTACCGGTGGAAAGACTCTCCTGGAATAAAGACACGAGAAGGATAGGTATTGGAGACAAAACTATATGCTTGGCAATAATTCCTTCTATAATAAATGATTAATAAAAGGGAAAATGCTCTAAACTTGATCAATAAAATTCTTAATTAATGGACAGCTTAATAATAGTGTTACATACAAATTTCACAGTAATTTTGGCGCCACTATTATGCATAAACAGTTTTTAAACCAAATTGTTTTTTAGTTACTTTCAAATTCAATGGAAATAAGCTAAACTTCAAGAAAGTTTACTTAATTTTGTTCAATAAAAATTATGGGAAATTTGTCAAACAATAACTTCATTATTTTCCTTTATATAAAAAGGAACTATATTTCCTTGCTTTCGGAATAGTAAAGCATATTTAAATACACTTACTGAAATTTTACTTTATTTACCATCCAATTTTAATAACATAACATAATATTATATGATATACATAATCAACATAATAATAATATATTAATATATTACTGTTAAGTAAAATTAACAGTAGATAATAACAAATATGTCAATTCTGATAATATTTAATTTAATACGACTGTAAAGGATCTTAGAACATACCCCAGTATGATATAAGTATGTAATAAACAAATAAGGTCAAAATCCAGAAAATTCCAATAAAGCAAGAAACAGGTTAGGGGTAAAAACGATTGAACTGCAGCAATTCTAAATAAAAGCTGGAAAATGTAATAACACTTACAAAATTATATATGTGACAAGTAAAACATAAACATGTAAATATGGGGTAGAATCAATTAACCTGGGTATAAAATACTTAAATAACATAAGCTTATTACAAATTATGCAACTATAATTATAGACAATAAAATATATATGAATGTAACTCCAAAACTAAGGAAATTAAATAGTAAAGTAAAGAATAAAAAACCCATTTCTAGAAATAGGAACATACCATATTTACTGTTGTGTACAAGCTATGGCTGAAAAGAATAAGATGTATGTGCAATATAATAAATTAACATACAAAAACAATAAATAATAATAATCACTTAAAGCAATTGAAAATAGAAATATTATAACATAATGTTAAAACATATATTATTAAATGTTATATTAAATATAACTACTGAGAATAATGTGTATTATATAAATATATAAAATAATAATAATGTGTTTATTGTAATAAACAAAAGGTGAATATAGGTACTCTATACACTGACATACTGCCTGCTTAAACACAAACAGATTGGTTGCATCAAAGTACTGTAGTAAATATTAACATAAGGATGCCAACCAATGTTCAGTACAAAATGAATACTTCAACAGTAAAAAAGTATAATATTATTTATAAACATTACAAAATGGACTTAGGTTAACTTTATGGAGCTCCTTGTAAAATATGTAAAATATGTTTAAAATTTTATAATTTACAACATTATTTGGTTCTGCATTCCAAAATGGAAATACCAGGGTTCCAAATTAGCACACACCCGGACGCCAGTGGCATGTGGTTTACATCTGGGGCGTGTTGACAATCAATGTCACACGCCCGGCTGGCTAGTACATAATCACAGACTTCAATCACTATAATTCTATTTAAAGCCTTTGTTTATAATACACACACACACGTGTATTATTCGTTGGAACTGTTGTGCGCAATTTGCAAATTGCTCTGCGCAATCTTCCAATTTACAAAATGTGCAACCATTTATAAATTGACTTGCGCAATCTCCAAATCCTTCATTATTTTTATAACACACTTCATAAAAACGATAAATTTTTTTAAGCGTTTTATAAATGTTAATATTTTTATTTATTGAACAATATTTAAAAAAATTTTATCGTTTTATAAAGTTAGAGAAAATGTAATATTTTATTTTAAGAATGAGTGTCTCGTTTTTATGAAGTGTCTTATAAAAATAATGAAGGATTGGGAGATTGCGGGAGAGCTGCGTGTTTTAAACATGTTTTGGAGGTAAATAATTTTAATATTGCGCAGCACAATTTATAAATGGTGGCACATTTTATAAATTGGAAGATTACGCAGAGCAATTTGCAAATCGCGCAAATTGGTAAATTGCGCACAACAGAACCATCAATATCTGCTAAAGTGAAAGAAAAGACTATCTATGTTGGTCTATGCATTTTCTGTGTAGCTGCATTGTAGTACAATAATAACTGCACCACTCTATCGTATTGATGAATGAATCATCGATATGTTGGTTGTACTTAAATACCTTAGCGTACGTAAGTAAGTACGTTCAACTGATTTATTTAATGTTTATCAAGTCATTAAGCATTTTCTATTGCTTTTACTAAATAAAACTTGTACTCTGAAAGTGAAGACTTATAGTATAGCTACTCAATCGTGTGTTAACATTACTCAGTTTCTATTGCTTTTACTAAATAACATTTGTACTCTGAAAGTGAAGACTTATAGTATAGCTACTCAATCGTGTGTTAACATTAATCAGTTTCTATTGCTTTTACTAAATAACACTTGTACTCTGAAAGTGAAGACTTATAGTATAGCTATTCAATCGTGTGTTAACATTAATCAGTTTCTATTGCTTTTACTAAATAACACTTGTACTCTGAAAGTGAAAAGACTTATTGTAATACTCAACTGTAAATTAACATTATACATATATTATATTATTTATAATCATGCAATCAATAATGACAGTGTTCAATATATAGATTATGGAATTAATTTTCTTTAATTCTCCGGGCTAGTAGAAAGAAGCCTTGGCTAGTTCATTTACAAACTAACTAGCCCGGTGGCTAGTGAGTCTAGAAGTTAATTTCGAACCCTGCTATAGATCAATATTTACGATATACACAAACTCCAATTTCACAAAAAATCTGACCAATTATGGTGCATTTTTACATATGCAGACTCACATGAATATATTACTCATTTTCAATAAATAAATAAGAGTAAAAATAAGACAGATAATCTAGTACAATGGAGCAAATCTTTATCATAATTTCTAATAACTTTGAACATGATTTTGTACATATATAGATTGGTTATATCTATCGATTGTTGTAATATGCATATCAATTTTATTATACTATGGTTTTCAAAAGCCAGCATTATTGCGCATACATATATTAACATTAATTTATACGTTTTATCATCGAGCTCGTTTCTGGCTTTTACTTTTGTCACGCTGTCGTTTT
The DNA here is from genome assembly GCA_036023295.1 of Invenusta paracnida. Lineage (NCBI taxonomy): Eukaryota > Metazoa > Platyhelminthes > Proseriata > Coelogynoporidae > Invenusta > Invenusta paracnida. Next base: position 2,606 of record JAYRBW010060578.1, on the reverse strand, counting down.
TGATTTGATCTACTTTAAATGACAAATCAGCAACATACAAGTAACCATTTCTCAAAGAAAACAACAGCTAACACGTATTCCTCCCAAAAAAAGCAAATCAAAACCAACCTCTTTGCACCTCCATATTTACAGTCAAAGATCTGCCGTGTTGTTCCTCCAGATTGACGCTGCTAACGTTGAAGTTGGTATTGAAACCCTGATCTCCGGATGTCGAAGGCACTGTGGACGATCTCGGCATCTGCACCTGTTCAATTCGTTCCACTTTCATGGCCGACACTGACTTTGTTGATGGAACAAATTGAAAATGGCTGAATTCCAGGATGTGTAGGTAATACTGTCCAGTGGTGGTTCCCTCTAGACGTTTCTATTTAATACTGGAAGTGAAATAAATCAGCGCAAACTAAAGGCTTGTTTAAACAATACGTCATATAATATGTCAATTATATTAATAAAGGTACTTACTTACTTACGTACGTTAAGGTATTTAAGTACAACCAACCGAGATCGATGATTCATTCATTACTCAAAGCGCGCAGTTCATTATAAGCAGGCTGGTCCTTCTCATTGGCTGTCCATTTGTTAGAGCGAATTTTTCTTGGCCTGTTGCGCAATCACCATTGTTCGATTGTCAGTATGTGTACCTACAGCTGCGCTATAATGCAATGCTATATGATGTATTGATACAAAGTGTAATGATATATTATACCCTTACTGTATGGCTGCTTCAGTAAAAGTGAGTAATATTGTAACATGCAGCAGGCTAGGTGTTCATATTATGTTATTCGAACAATTAGGTGTTGGGCTGTCTGTGCAGCATCAAGTCTGAATTATGGTAATATTTAGGTACAATCATAAAACATAGGCATTGCAAGCTGAAATAATTAAATAGATACGTTTATGAAGCCTTTCGATTTAATATTCTAATAATAGGTGTATTAATTTTATTTGAAGAATCACGTTATTTTTCATCAATATTAGAATCATAGAGTAATTAATCAATACTCTATGATTAGAATCATAGAGAAGGTTAGAATTATCTTTTTGTTTTAATCAATTTCGTGTTCAGAAATGAAGCAAATTCAATATTTTGATAAAATCAATAATGAATAAATATTGGAATTATATGTATATGATTAGAATCTTTTTGTTTTAATCAATTTCATGTTCAGAAATGAAGCAAATTCAATATTTTGATAAAATCAATAATGATAAATATTGGAATTATATCACGCCTGTTTACTTACATGAAAAATTGTCTATTAAAATAATTTTTGAAATAATATTTTCATACATACCCTTTTATTAATGGACAGTCTTTATAACACAACAATTTATTTTATAATATAAATCGTTTTGAGCAGTGTGTCTGCATTACGGACAGTAATAATACGTTGCTCAACACGGTAAACAAGAAGATTAAATGTAGGTAATTCTTACAAAGAAAATTTCTCTGCAGTTTAGCCGACATTAAATGGTTTCCACATTTTGTAAATCCTCAAACCATTGTACTTATTGTTCGCGTCCCCATGTTATCATACTTTCTATATACCCCCGCAGTATTATATGCGGTCATTACGTAACACACACTAATTATTCTACGGCGTCTATAGATGTTTAGTATCAACACAGGCGGGTGTACCTATGTACGTGTGAGTAATGTTAAGCACCTCTTTTATTGAGTTTGGGAGTAATGCAAGACATATTTCCATCCAGAATAACAATGGATACAACCTTTTTGTATATATCCTAAATGTGTTAAATAGTAAACCATTTTATAAAACTGCTAATGAGTTTAGTTTAATGTAATATATATATATATATACTATAAAATATACATTTACGCAGTCCTTCTTCTTTGTATATTACTATTATCGCGTGTGACTTTAAGAATGCTGCAAGTAGTCCACATAAGGGTTTCAAATAGATTTGTTGCTATGACTTGTATATTGTACGTACATCTCAAAGCATTTAAAGGATAATGTGGTATTTTCTTACGAGTCATTGAATATAGAAGCGTAATACTATACAACATAGAAAACATTGTTATTATTGCATAATATTAACCCAAGATATATCAGCATTTTCTGGAAGTGAATTATTCGTAAGCTTATGAACACCCTTTCAGTAATAGAGTAATAAAGTAATACAAATATCGAGTAACACAGGCTACTGATAACAATAATAGACCAAATAGTCTTGGCACTAGAATGTTTTATTTCTGATTTTATTAATCTATTAATTATTTTATAAATATTCCACTTCAGATAAACAATTTCTAAATTGTAACAATTAAATCTTGACGGCCTTTTTATATCAATTTCTTCAATCTGGCTGTATACTCAATATTATCATCAATATTATTTTAACGTTTTGCTTTTGAGGAGCTCGTTTTTTGGCTTTCATTTTTGCGTCGCAGTCGTCTTTACTTAGAATATTATTTCTCCTAAATGGTTGCAATAATCACTTACCATATATATATATATATAATATACCATTTATTTATATATTTTCCATATCGTCTTATGTGACAAATACATTTTCATTTTATGCGGGAGTGAAAAGTAATTGCTTACATATTAAAACTGAGGAATGAAAAGTCCACTTTT
>JAYRBW010060577.1:0-10711 GCA_036023295.1 Invenusta paracnida | reverse complement strand
ATTACATTATCTTAGTGAATGTACTTTGTTTACGAAGATTACTATCCATATTATGCTATCGATATCCAGGGTTTTTGTTATGGTAAAAATAGATACGAAATGTTACTTTGCTTTATAAATGTCGATATTTTGTATTCGTTTATATAATGTAAGATGAATATATCTAAAATTGTATCATCTGCATGAATATAATCTAAAATTGTACCTGCATGCTACCATAACATTTGTTTTCCTTTCATTGTAATACATTATTTAAAACATTGTTTTGTAAACATCGCTTTTTATTTTTTGTTTACTTGATGCAACGGAAATTAGGGTATACAATAGGTATATGTATATCTAATTTATTTCCACATTGTAATATTTTCATTAAATAATTTAATTATCTGAAATTGTGTAATACACTTTTTAGTAGATACATGTTACTAATATTTTTGAATTTCAATATACCGATAGTAGTGCCGATAACACCATAAAATAGAAATTAAACTATCTTCAAATAATAATATTAATAATAGTCAGCTTCGAATTATAAATTTTTATACATTAATAAATAGTTTAAAAATGTCAGAAAGTAAAATCTCATCTTATAATTTAGATTAAATTAAATATTACTATTTATGTATATCCAAATGAACACCTTATATATTTTATATTAAAGATCAAATTAGTTATTCATTTTACTATAATTTTAATGATGTAAAATATATATATTTTTTATTGCAGTTTCGTTTTATTTAAATATAATGAAGAAATTGCTCCAGTCCATAAAATCACAAAATGATTCGACATAGGTAAATCTGTTAAGTTTGGTGACCAAGGTCGAGAATATTAGTATGTATAGTTAATGTTTGACTTTGCACTAGGTGTCTAAAATTGTCATCTATAATACAAAATCGTATTTTAATTCGGATGTTTGTATAGAATCAGAATCAAAACCTTGTTAAATGCAGTCCTTATCGATTTTTTTGATACATTATATCGTCCAAACTTTTATCTCAATAAATTGTTAGAATCCGTAAACTGCGAAATTAAATAATATACGCAGTACCGATTACCTTGTTATACCGATTGGAGTCCTGTCATTTCCTTCAAAACTGCCATAGACAAAAGAAACAGAAATGCGAAAGTTATTATAAATACATAAAGTTGCATTCATTAAACGCTAAAATCACCACCTATAGTGTTTTTTCTGGACGTATACAGAAATTCGAATTATGTTAATTTCCCTAGTAAGCAAGTTAACTTTCTGAATCTTCCTTATTTCTCACGAAGATAATGCGACATCTCACATGGTGGCTAAAAGTAAGCGTTTCTTCATCGAATATTGAATGGATAAATAAACCCATGCCATTGAGGAACTGTCATACTATATGTCTGAAATACGATACTTGTTGATCTGATCGACAGATTGCAGTTATGCCCAAATGGGTTAAATATGTAATAATATGTTATGTGTAGGTTCTATCCTTTATAGAAGACATTTTTTAAATCAAATTTCCCTACAGTACCTTTACTCGACAACGCACATTTTCAAGACCACCACATATCATTTTATAGATTTGTGTTGTTGTCAACATGTAGTTCTACATATATGTGTAGTATCATAATAATGTGTATGATGAAACCAATCATTAAAACTCATAGAAATGCAATGAATCTTTCTTGTGGGGTGAAAAGGATCACCGAACTTTCACTTTCTAGTGAAAGGGATCACCGAATGAGTATCTTTATAGTAAAGTTAGAATAACAAGTATCAATTATTCGGCATAATTTTGTTTTTCTAATACAAGTAATGTTTTATACATATGTTTACATACATGTTTTAACATACTGAGTTGTTAACATGTACATATTATATAAACTATATGTATAAACTAATTTGAAAATCTAATTATTTATTTATTAGCAAATGAAATGTTATCTGTAACAAAATCTCAAGCATCACAATTTATTGAGGTAATTATTGCCGTTATGATAATGTTAAACTGGTAAGAAACATTATATTTTATAATATGTAGATTGTTGTAGTTGGTCGATCAGCTGAAGATTGCTTGCTTTTGATGTTATTATCAGAAATCAGATTAGTCTCATGGGATCACACAATTATTTATTCCATTTATAACATATTAATTAACATTAATAAACACGTTACAATAATAACTCATTTTGACCAAAAGTTGAAAAAAATGGGGAACATTTAATTTTCACACTTATTTTACAAAAAATATATAACAAGCTCAAACAGGGTTAACAGGTCACTGGAATGCTATTTTCTATTAGTGTTTTTATTCAAAAATACTTTGAAATACTTTCTATACTTAATGCTTAATGCTTAATCAAGTAAACGATGAAACGTATATCTGATTTTCAAATCCTCCTCTCACTATCCTGTAGAACGAAGAAGTAGGTCACACTAAGACCGAGATCCGTGTACTGCAACAGTGTCGCCACCCCTTTATGACCCAGTTGAAATATTCTTTCACCACACGGGACCATCTTTGCTTTGTCATGGAGTACGTGAATGGGGGCGAGCTCTTCTTCCATCTCAGTAAGGAACGGATCTTCACTGAAGATCGGACCCGATTCTATGCGGCTGAGATCACCTCTGCACTCGGCTATCTGCACGATCAAAATGTCATCTACAGGTTCGTGGACAGGGATTAGTACCGCTCTTAATGTTATTAGCTTATCGTGTATTATGTTTACCGCAATAGGCGTTTAGTGCAACGCTTATTGTTGAGTTCAATTAAAAAGCCTTTCATGTACAGTATATTGGCGCAAATTTTGTAGTAATAGTAGTTAAAGTTATCAACTTTTTTTCTTATGGGTTTCATTTTTTATATCGCATCATTGAATCTTGCTTACTCTCTCGTTTTTATAATTCTACTATATCCCTATAAATCAGTTAAACAAATTGTAATGTTTTATCTACATCACTGTTAGTTATACCTTAGAATTTAACTGTACAGAAATTGACAAGCGCATATTAGGTTCGGTCGTGTTTTTTTCTTCATGTTTTTATTGAAAACCCGAAACCATTGTGAAGATTAACTAGCCTGATAATTCCGTTTAAATGAAATAAAATAGAAACTACGTGTTTTACTCATAAGAAAGGGTTATTTATACTAAAAAATTTATAAGGTATCTCGATTAAAAATATAATTTCCAATCATTATTTTAATTCGTAATTATCGAATAATACAAAAATAACCATTTGGACCAAAATATGAGTTTCGATTTAAAATTTCGTATTATAAGAAGACCGGAAGTTTTGAACTTTGTGAAAATGAAATCCTTAAATAATTTATTATATTTTTATTAGGGTATTCATTTTGTAAAATTATATCGTAAACTCTACATATTTAGGGAAGTACGTCAATTTTATCTGTTCTACAATTTCAATCTACAGGGATTTGAAGCTAGAAAATCTTCTACTCGACCGTAAGGGACACATTAAGATTGCGGATTTTGGTCTGTGCAAAGAGGAGATGCATTATGGCGCTTTCACAAAGACCTTCTGCGGCACACCCGAGTACCTGGCCCCGGAGGTGATTCAGGACAACGACTATGGGCGAGCTGTGGACTGGTGGGGTCTCGGTGTCGTCATGTACGAGATGATGTGCGGTCGACTCCCCTTCTACTCAAAGGAGCATGAGGTCCTCTTTGAACTTATTGTGCAGGTGAGTTCCATGTCATATTTGACCACCAGATAACTCGTCTGGCGTAATATAACCGTCCCGCCGTCTATTCATTTGAGAAGATTTGAGGCATTAGAAAAGTAAATATGCGTTTTAATATGTGATATCTATAAATCAATTAGACTCTTATCAAATGCATTTTATTTATAAAATTGAAATTTAGTGTTGTTTTTAACTCTATGAAATTTTGATGATTATTTGAATAAGTTTTCTATATTCTTAATTTTATTTTTTGTGATATTTTATTGGTATTTTGAGTGATATTGTAAGATGTGTAAAGCATTGTGTTATTTTTTCATATTGTTATTCAATTTTAATTAATATAATAGATTAGTATTCTGTATATTCGTATTGATTTGAATTCATCCAACTTGATAATTATTTATATTAAATAGTGTAATATTCGCCTTGAGCCCTTGCCTACAATTAAGAAGTTTAAAAAGTCCTATAAAATTTGGTATACTACTACATTAAAGTATAAGTAGTAAGCTCACGGGTGTCATTTATTTATCGGTATGTATACATTTTAACTTAGTCTTATGTATTATTATTAGGGAGTATTCCTTAAAAGCGCAAATATCTTAGTATAAACAACTTAGTATAAATATTAATTATTAAATATATCAGTCAATACATTTTTTTCCTAATGGCCGGATTTTATCTAACTTTGGTTGAGATTGTATTTATTATAAACAAGGAAAACTATAACAAGGAAAAAAAACTTCTTGTTTAGTAAATTAGAAGACTGAAATTCATTCTGATGTGTTTTGATTATACTCTGTTTTTATTACAGCAGGTGTTTTTACGCTTATCTAATTATCGTTTTGTATTTTTATCCCTACATATTATTATATTTAAACTGTTTGGCCTCTTGAATTACTTATAAATTATTTCAGTTGTCAAGATATTCTACTATATGCACCTTGGGCATGATTTTTAATTTTATAAGACTTTTTTTTACTAATAGAGAATAACTACTTCATTAACTTTTTGAGATGTTGTACTCACTATCTTCTAAATAAATATTGATTGGTCACCAAGTTTTTGTTACAGTACTGTTAAAACATACAGTCTAATATTTCCTTTTGTTTCAGTTATAAATTTAATAAATATCTCTCGAATTATTCCAGCAATTTTCAATATTTTTTTAAATTTTCCGTCCCTCTTCTCTTTCTCTTTCGGCAGGAAAACTTGCAATTTCCGCAGCATCTTACAAGTTCCGCCGCCCGCGACATTCTAGCCCGCCTACTTGTAAAGGACCCCAACAGGCGCCTAGGTGGGGGACAAGCGGACGCCATGGAGGTGATGCAGCACCCTTTCTTTGCCCCAATAAACTGGGATCGTCTCATCCGCAAAGAGATTGTCCCGCCTTGGAAGCCCGACGTCTCCTCGGATAAGGACACTAAGTACATACCGGAAGAGTTTGGCCGAGAGCCTGTAGCCCTCACACCCCCCTCCAAGTCCACAAGCGGTCAGGTCCTAGAGGGGCCTTACTTCAAGCGCTTCTCCTATCATGGGAGCCGACAGAGTCTTTCCAGCCATATTAGCACACAGAGCTTCGGCGATCAGGCTTTTGGCTTTGAATGAATTTATTCCCCATCTCTTCTCTTCTTGAAACTTCCTGGCTTTTCTTGTCGTTTCCTTTCTTATTTCCGTTGTTAGGTAAATCAAAACAAACAAGAAAAAACACATTAACTGTTGTGGTTTTTATAATAGTTATTATACACACATAATATACTTATTACGTGTTTTACTTGGGTGAAATAATATAACTATGTATGTACCTATTACTGTATCTATACATAGTTTTACAGCACAATTTTACTGACAGAGTCTATTCATGTTTTTTCTCTTTGTTATTGTATTCCTGCCTAGTTTTACTTTTTTTTGATTCAGTGTCAAATAACATTATTATTATTAGTATGTATGTATCCTAGTGTATACTAATTATCGTTTTCATAATCTTTTAGCAAAGATTTCTTCACTATTTCAAATTTGCTTTTTGGACGCTGTCAGCTTGGCATCTTTCATTGATTGCCTCTTGTTTCCTTTGTTTTGTAATTCGGCCAAACGCTTTTTTTGTGATGTATTCAATATGCTCTTCCTTCTCACTCTATCGTTATTTTCACTTTTGTTTGGTTAATACTGAAAAGGTCGGTTACCGGGACAACATAAAGTTTCTTTTTACAATTGGTTTGGTGTCTTAAATGTCGTATAATGTCATGCTGGCATTTTCTTCCACATGGGCTTTCTAATTTGCGACATAAAATAATTTATAGTTTTTGTACAACTTAATGTTTGTGCCATTTTTTCTTTTGTTAGTTTACATATATTAATTCTGTGATGTTTCATAACGGAACATTTTATATCGTGAAATCGATTACTAGTATATTTGAATTTAGAATTTGTTGTGATTGTGACTTTCAAGGAATCTATTTTATAAAACTTAAAAAATATATAATAATATAAACGTATATATTTAATTGTTTATATTATAAATACAAACTATAAATTATACTTATCCATACAGGTAATAATTTTTTAATGTTTGTATTTTTCAATACACATGTAAAGAGTCATATAATTGATATATTTCAATTATTTATATTTATAAATATACTGAATAAAGTTTTAGAGCTATTGTTCGTAAAGTATCATATTTATATATATATAAGACGTTTGCGCTGTAAATACACATTTTGAAATATATATGTTGTATACACGATACACTGACATGATATCATTTAAATGTCTATAGCATAATATGTTGTCTATTCGAGTTTGAATTGATGATTTATTAAAAATGTATAATCACTTCATCCTTATGTAATTGTTTAATGTATATAATTACTTTAAAATGGCATCTTGGTGTCACAATCATTCAATTTCTTACACCGTTAATATTTTGGTGTAGATAGGACTGGCTTAACTGCACTCTTACCAAATTTGTTACAAAACAAATTGGCGAAGGTGGAATTTATCTATCTGTTATATATTTTTATTTCCTAGATTCACGATAATATTTTCTAAAATCCTTCAGCTAGCGCTTACAGTTGACATACGTTTGAAAAGCTGCGTTTCACATATTTCTTGCGGCTGTACACACACGACGCTTCATAATACATATTTTAAATAATACTGTAATATATCAAATCATTCTAACTATATTTTTTGTCTTGTATCATAATTTGTATCCTTTTTTAATGTAATAACTTACATTAAACTGATTATATATATGTTATTTTTAACTTGTTGCCAGTAGTTTTGATATAAAATAGACAGTTTCTTTGTTAAAAAACCTGACCTATGTTTGATTCTAGTCAGTCTCATGTGGTCTCTGCTAGGTCATTTCCAGCAACCATTATATACGACATCCCTAAGTAATTCATTGTTGACAGGGATATTCACTTGTTTGTTACGTGCTTCTATCTGATCATATATTGGCTTCAATATAATCGTCTTTTTTGTTGAAAAAATAATATACGTATAGCTACTTCGTATGTTTTGTATCTGTGTATAATCTTTTAATGTTACTTTGGATTAAGAAATCAAATGTAACATTTACAATGAATATTATTGTACAATAATTACAGCGTACACTTGCATGTTACACTATTTGCATCTCAGTTAGAAAAAGTTATATTACGAACGGTTATAAAACCTTTACGTTCGAAGTTTTTTCCTGTAGAAAATTCTTTTTGTAACCTCTGTAAAAATTGTATTTTTCTGTTCACTATGAATGTTGTTAATTGATTTTAAATTGATCACATAGCTGAAATGATTTACGATTATTTTTTGTACCGGTTTTTTATTGGTAAAGTATTGCTGTTAGTAAACACTTGTTTCTCTCTCACATAAATAGGTGTATCTCTTTTAAAACTAGCATGTAAGTACTTTGTCTAATCTACTAATTATGTTTATCTAATTTATTACATATTTACAGCCCTTTATGAATAAATTCGGACAGTAATCGTGTGTTAAATTTCTTCCATTCAGTCTCATAAGATATGTAATTACTACTACATATATTATTTATCATCTGCCATTTGAAGATATGTGTTCTATAGTCATATTTGTATTTTTAAATGTTTTCACTATTTTTGCTTCCTGTTGTGTGAATAACTATAAATTGCAAAAATATACACATAGTATAGAAACATTTTGGTTCTCGTTTTTTATACTTTTCCTTTTAAAATCTGTTTTGCTTAATTACATTTTCGTACAACACAACTTAATAATTGTTCGTCTAGTTTATAGCGGCCAAGAAGGATCATACAGTAAATATGTGCACATAAATGTGAATATGTTGACATTCATTTATTCTTACATTTTTATTGTATGACCATTCTCGGCCACCTTACTAGTTATTTATATCAATCTAATTATATTATTATTATAAACATAGTTTTTATTTTGGAAATTAAATATTTTTATTCTTACAAAATAGTGTGGAAATAAGTGTAAAGTCCCCCTACCACCCTAATTATTTTTATTGAAGTCATATCGGATAAACAAGCTTTTTATATTATGATACAATGAGTATTATACATATTGAGTAATGAAGAAAAATAGAAAATTCAATGCATGCCATTTTCATAGAGTAGAATTTTTGATGTATCGAATCGATTGGTTGGTCACTATATTAGTGTATAGTAATATTTTTTAGATTTATCGGACTTATTTTGCCATCTGGAATCGTTTTACTAAATTAAATCGAATAATAGGCGTTTCAGTAATCCGTTAAATGTTTGTCGTGGAAGACATTTGCTAACTTATGTTATCGCATTGTTCATTTCTTCCCATAGCGGTTTAAATTTTTTATCGATATTCTGCTTTTTATCTCTATCAGCTGTGTTGAGCGTTATGATTTATATTGTGTTAGTACTGCAAGTATTCTTATTGATGAATGTTTAGTTGAGAAATACATTAGGTTTACATATACACGTAATTGTTTTTAATGCTTTCGGATATATCGAATATTTTGTATTGGTCCCAATGACTTAAAAATATTAAATTATAACTTTTGGAAACTCAAACAGCATTAAACGTCTGCATCAAACTTACTTCAACACGATTAAATTAACTAATTAAAATATCGATAACTATTATCAACGTAGACTAGAAAGTAGAATGTTCAATATTTTTCTAAAATTTCTCACTATTCAAACTTTTATAACCTCAAATAGAATAAATCCATTATATTTTTCTAATTTTGCATAATATGTTTTACATTTTTTAAGTAATATGTGTATATAAATACTTTTTACATGAAGAATGCTTTCGAATCTTTTTCAGCTCCGCAGATAACACTGTCATGTCGCCACTACGTCTTCTGACACGGCTGATTCTTCCAGTCCGTCACGTCAAGTCCAGCTTCAGTCACACATCGCGCGTCTCCCTAGCTGCTCGCTTCCTCTCATCAGACGCCTCGTCCACTGACAACAACCAGGCTGTCCACGAGCGCATAGAGAAGCTCGTCAAAGAGGACAAGGTTGTCATCTTTATGAAGGGCACGCCAGACGCACCGCAGTGCGGCTTCAGCAACGCCGTGGTAAAGATTCTCGAGATGCATGGGCTTCCAGCGGGTAGTTATCGGGCGCATGATGTTCTCGCCGATGAGGATATACGGTCGGGGGTGAAGACTTACTCGGATTGGCCGACAATTCCACAGGTCTACTTCGAAGGAGAGTTCATCGGGGGATGTGATGTGCTCCTGGACATGCACAAGAATGGCAGTATTGTTGAAGAACTCAAGAAATTGGGCTTCAACTCACCTCTTAAGGAATAATAATGTTTTGTTGTGTTTCAATATAATATTATGTTACAAAGTCGTTTATAACTATGTATTGTGCAAAGATCTTTCTATTTTAAATATGCCTCCTGAAAATTATTTAGAAATAGCTTTATAGAACTATTAATTTTTCATTGAAACTTTCATTGATAGTATTATCTTGTTTCAATTTAAACTTTGTGTATGATGTTGTAATTAAATAAATTTCTTTTGTTTTGAATTAAGTGTTTCTAACGAAACATTTATGCAATAGCTGTATCACTTTAGTCGTAATCATTGAATTAAGTTAGTTTCCTTTTTTCAACAGTTAATATGGATCATAAATGTGAATTGTTTTGTTTTATCTTTAGGTTACTTTTAAATAAAACACATTTATTGTATATGAAATGTGTATACTATACTGAACAATATTCTTTTTTTATTTCGCTACTTTTTTAATTGTTTTTTTTGTTGATAAAACGTTACATACCTATTTAATATGTATGTATATAATAATAATCTCGTGTATACACCATATTCGGTAGTTTTTTTATGTAATACTTATTACATGGACTGAGTAACTTTTTTTATAATGCTTACAGTTCTTAGGCGCATTGTCCAAAATTTTAAATAAAATTTCATAACTGGAAAAATGTGCCATTTAAGTTTTTATTTTAAGTTGTTAAAAAACAATTTAACAGTAAAAACTTGATAGTCAATGATAGATAAGGTGCACCAAAAGAAATTGAATCCAAAAATTAAATAAAGGTGCTGAACGTTCCTGATATTTCATTTTGGGGCGGTATGACTAATAAGGAATAGTAAAAGGCTATTATTTATACATAAATATGCTCAGTCTGTGGCCATTAATGTGTAAGGTGCTCCTCCACATTATTCCAAACATGTTCGAAATTAAATAAATTTCAGTGGTTGTTGAATTGACATTATGCGTCAGACACCTCTTAATGTCTAACTATATTATTTATCTAAATAATTATTACTCTTACACAACTTAAAATGCTTGTTGGTCATATATTTTACTCTGAATTTAAACATAGTTTTATTATAAATCTATTTTCATTTAATTTTCGTGTTTCAGTTACTTTTAGTATAGGGGCCATTCAAGTATTACGTACGCACAGAGGGGAGGTTTATGAAATGCGTACGGCCTGCGTACAGGGAGGGGGGGGGGTCGTAGAGATCGAATTATACCATTCAATGCATGTAATTATTGTGTGTG
>JAYRBW010060576.1:0-10711 GCA_036023295.1 Invenusta paracnida | reverse complement strand
ATCTAGTGAATTTATAGATATCATCATACACAATTGTATAAATCACAAAAAATATTGATTCTATTGAATAAAAATTAGTAAAACAAAATGATTTGGATTTTGGATTCAAAATGTTATGAGTAAAATAAAAAAAAACTGACTACCCCCACACCTTATGTTTTTATTACAGATTTTTACGAATCAAGAGACCCATCAAAATTCTCACCAAAACGGCGATTTCCGCCTTTCGGCAGAAGATTGACACCCCTGTATCTAGTTATAGATTGTTCATTACAAACCGTAATCATTGAATACAAGCTGTAATATAATAATAATAAAATTCAACGAACAATCTCAATCTGTACAAAATATATCTTATCAGTAATACAAACAAATATGTAATAGAGTAATTATATTTTTTAATAAAAATTATTTATAAATATTGTACCTATAGTAGCCCCCAAACTGAAACAGTATCAATAAAACAAACAAAATACGTTTAAAGAAAACAAGCATTAGCCGAAAATAGATGTTACCTTTCTATTTAAGCAATGATAACAAATAAAACATATCACCTGATTACAACGTTCTTAGGTTTAATAAAATCATCAGCATTATTAATACAACAATAAGGTTTAAAAGAGAACAATGAACAACTTCATTTAAGAAAAATGAATTACAAAAATCCTGTACACGACACATAAATGAGAAAAATACATAAGCATTGCTGTTACAAGTATTTAAGTCTAAATATGATGATAAACTATAGGGTCAAATGTAGATAAGTGTGTGAACAGAGTGTGAATTAACGCTCTTCAATGTAAGATGAGATTTCGAGTACATCAGGCAAGTCAGTAATGTTGACTTCGAAGCGGTTTTGAACATCGTTCAGGATCTTGGCATCATTTTCATCAGAAATAAAGGTGACAGCCAAACCCTTTGTTCCAAAACGACCAGCACGGGCAACCTAAACAGAGCATTTTAGAAACATAAAGCTTTTGTAACATCTTTGGAAACTATTTAAAATGTATCTACGACTAATTTCAAAGAAAAGTTATACAGTCAAACACCGATAATGCGTATGCACCACGAATACGTACAATTTCAATTAAGCAACCAATTTTAATTAACCAAGTATGTTAAATCGTATCGATAATGCGTACCTTTTCGATTTCCCAATTAAATAAAATAACAGTGTTTTAAAATCAATAATGTGTATAACCTACTTTTATACATTTTTTAAAGTATTAATATGCCTTTTTAAACTATAAAATCGGTATAAACACATATTAATTGTTAAATTCAATACATTTAATCAGCACATGAAATAAAATTGTCTTGTCGACTGTCTATGTTTTATTTTTCTATGTTGTTGTGTTATCATTACCAGACTACCTATAATAGTCAATAAATTCAATTGGTTGTAGTCATTTACATATATATATTTTAATGTAATAAGCTAAATATCGATAATGCGTATGCATCAATAATGCGTACTTTTTCCTTTTCCCTGTGAGGTACGCATTATAATGCGTATAATTATCGGTGTTTGACTGTATACTCAATAGTAATTCATAGTAACCTTAACAGGAACACAAAAAAGCAATTATTACTTACTTATTAACCTTTAGTTAACCTAATGTAACCTTTATAGGTTATCGCACAATAACAACTATCACTTTACAGTGAATAAAAAGCAAGTTAATTAGGACTATTTTATAGGTTTGTTATAATTGTTTATATAGGTTAAATAGGTTATAGAGACTTGATTAAATCTAGTCTCGTGTCTATATAAGCAACTGATTATCCTCAAGCAAATAAAAGTGATAAGATGGTCTATCAATTATTGAGACTGCAGCTACTGTATATAACTAAGCGATTAGACAGTTTCAATTGATCAATTAGAAGCTGGCTTGGCTTAGTCAATTTTCGGCAAAAACCACAATATAATAAGAAAGTACATACAAGTATATGTATTTTTAAATGATGAAATAATAGAAGTGAGTAAGTTAATAATTAGGGTTTTAAAACGAATAAACAAGAACATATAAAATCAATGACAATGACAACTGAATAAGTATTTTAAAAACCAAGATTCAATTACAGATTTGAATAAATCTCGAGAATGCTCTAAAACACTAGTTAGACCATGCTTTTGAAGACTACACCAATTTCATTAAAAAATATAGGAGCAATATCACTAGATTTTTTTAATAATAAGTATATTGACCAAAAAGGCATTTATGAGACAATAATGATATATATATAATTAATTAGTACCAAATTCGCATAAGTGGGAATTAAGAAAAAGGGTGATTCCGTAAAAGATTCAAGGAGCGCTAGATTATATAATACTTTTTTATTACAAACTTTACTGTAATCAGATTTGAAATTATAAAAAGCAATTAAGTTGTTTATAAACATTATATGAACGTTATTTATATCCGAAAACGATATTACAAATTATTTTTAATAATTTTATACATGAATACTCACATATGAATATCAAATTAAGGAAATAATAGAAAGCTCAAATTTTCGGAAGATACTTATGTATGAATTTGTTTACAGCCATTTTCGGAATCAAACTAATTTTATTTATTATACTTTAATGAATATATTTAATTATATAAATTCATTTCAAACATTTGCTACTTATTACTCATGCAGTTAAAAGAAAAGGCTTACCCGATGCAAATATGTGTCTGAATCTTCGGGAATGTCATAATTAAAGACGATATTTACACGCTCGATGTCCATTCCTCGTCCAAATAAATTCGTGGCAACCAAGATGCGTTTATCAAAATTTTTGAAAGCTTGGTATCTTTCCAAACGTTCTTCTTGTGTCATTCCTCGATGAATCGCAATAGCGGGGAAATTTTGATCCATAAGCAGCTGAGCCAGAGCCATACAGCGTTGAACAGTGCGAACAAATATGATGACCTGAAACATATTTTTAAATTTAGACATTATAAGTACTGTAATTCAGTAAATACAAACACAAAATGTCGTGTCAAATTAAACAATTTAGTTTATGTATATATTGATGTGAAAAATGTAATCTAATGAATAACGTAAAAACAATTAGTTAAAACTGATACAAAATTCTTAATGTTTGATATATACCGCAGAATGTTTAGACAAAAAATCATTTAGAAAAAATAAATAATATTTTGCGAATAAGTTCTCAGAATTCAAACTTAACTCATTGACGATTTGGCCTTCTCCATTAGGTGAAACCAATATCTCAGTATTAGCATGACAATACATCATCGAACTTATTAGAAAATGTCATTGAAATTTAATCTATATTACATTACGAATGAACCGACCAAAATTAATATTGAAGCACCAAATAAGTTATATATACCTGATTGAAATGAAATTCATCGAGAAGTTCGAACAATTTTCGATTCTTCTCATTTTCCTTCACTTTGATGTAATGTTGCTTTAATCCGTGGAGAGTCAGTTTAGAGTCATCATCGATGAATATTTCCAGTGGCTGAAAGTAAAAGCTAGATTTATACTTACTACATAATATATATATGTACATATATACAATACTAATCTTATTAAATTTCTCTAAAACTAGTCAATAAAATATGTTACAAAATTAAATACTAATAAATTCGCAATTTACTATTAAAATGTAATACTCAGTTATAATTCAGAACAAAGAAAATTATCCACGAACAAAAATTAAGATAATCAGTACTGAATTTAAATTTTAAAGTAAAAGTGCACTAATATTTTAATTAATAATTGAAAAAAAAACAGTTAACACGCTTTTTAAATATGATACACGTTAAGACAGCTTAGTGCTGCAGCAGATGACTCCTCAGCGAAGTTTGGCAGTCAACCGCCGACCGATCATCGGTTTCACGCACGCCACATGAGGCTGCAGGTCAGACAGCACCGAAAGTAATTCAGTCACCGAACCAGGTAGCGACAGTTGACCCCGACCTCCTTTCAGAGTCCATTCCATGTCGTCTCGTCATGTCCGACAATGTATTTTAATGGGGAAGTTTGTTGTGTGAAATATTTTATTTGCTCAAGTATATGGTTTGAGAATGAAATTTGTTTGACTGACTGTGACATGTTTGAATTTGAATGATGACGATTTGAAATGTCCATGTAATGGAGTATTGTAAGCTGCCTTGAAATGATGTGAAATATCTTATATGTTTCATTATTTAATCTGGATTGAAAGAAATGAATATATGGTTATGTTCAAATAATTCTGTGCTGAACGGTGTGCCAACATTTTTCGACTGATAGTGTAGTCCATAATGGTCGACCTACGTCTTGCATGAATTTCTTGCAGATAGGTCGAACTTCTTTACTCATGGTGGCGCTGAACATCATGACTTGCTTTTGATGAGGAGTCATTCGGAAAATTTCTTGGACATCCCGGCGCATATCTGCAGAGTAAAAAAATGAAATTATGTAAAATAATAAGGTATAGTACTCAGAACACTCTATAATAAAATGTAACATAAATGAATGTTCTAACTAAATAATTAGGAATACACAAATGTTATGAAATTTGCTACAATAAAAATGTAATAAAATGATTAATATTATCTATAAGACTTTCACGCAATCTACCATTCCAAGTATATTTTTTATCAGAATAATAATTTATATTACATGACACTAGATAACAATTATTAAGATTTTTATTTATAAAAGCTACATAATCAGGAAGTGCCTCGAAACGTCGACTTATTACCTAATGAACATTCTAATCAAGCATTATAAAAAAATAACTAATCTGTAAAATAGTTTAAGCAGCATGATGAAATTACGCGAAGAAGCTATATCTGTAATAAAATAACAAAACGAAGCTTATAAGCGATTAAAGGACAATAAATTTGTTTTGAGTAAACAATTCGGTTTAAATTTATATATGGGTTTTCCCTATCAAATAGAGACGGGCGACAGAGCAAATGCATCGACGTCAGATCAAATAGAGACGACTAAGGTTTGAATTTTAAAATCGTGTAATTCGTGAGGACCAAATATTGACAAGGCCATATCAAATGTGTCCAAGCAAAATTTAGAGCGTTTAAAGATTATAGTGTCAACTGAGGGTTCATATTTATGTATTGTGGCATCTTAAATTAAAACATTTTGTAAATGTAGGTACTCTGTATATAGACACAAATAAAATTATAAACCATATTGCAAATTATATACCTTGCATATGCGTAAAATAAATAACAGAACAAATTAATTATTTTAATGCAATAGAGCGTAATATTTTCTGACTATAATATATAGTACGAGCATAAACACACCGATAACTTCTATATAATTATATAGAAAACTACAGAAATAAATAAAAGTAATACTTATAGTTGATTACAATATAAGAAATATAGTCAGTCTATCTATAATCTGCTATAAAAATAACAACAAGCTATACTTCCACCTTAACCTATAAGATAGATACTTAGGTACTAATCTTCCTCATAGCTACATACATTTCAAATTTAAATTGCTTTCAAAAATTCTAATTTCTGTATACACTCCGTATTATTATGTTCACACTATTAGTTAGCAACCAATATATGTACCTACAGCATACAGTCATATAAAGTAATATAACTCTAGACAACTGAACGAATGTCTATTTTTTGTAGCATTTAATATGACTAGCATTATTCTTGCAGCATTATTATTTATCTATCTGCTGTTAAACATATTTCAGTAATATATAATGTAGTTATCATACACCTCAGAAATATGAAGGTAGCTTTGCAATATTTAATACATCTATGTATAATTATGTAAAATAATTTACGCTCAAGCAAAATTTATATAATATCTTATTAATATATATTTATGTATACATACTAGAGGTTATTAGTGTAAATATGGAAATATTAGACTGAAAGTATGGAAATATTATCTGCACTCTAATTTACTGTATTATTTATTTTACGCATATATGGTATATAGTTTGCAATAAGGAAAATTGTTTAAAACTTAATAAGAGTATGTATTTATATACATACATATACAATAAGCTTTAATTTAATATGCCAAAATACACCAATATCAATTCTCAACTACAATTATAATCACTAAACGCTATATATACTAAATGAGGCAACATTTGTCTAACAAAATACACACATATATAGGTACTGCGTATATAAAAGACAAATTAAATCTTACCAACGGTTTCGAGCATTTTGTCACATTCATCCAAAATAAAGTGTTTAACATTCTTCAGGGTAAGTGATTTCTGACGAACAAGATCCAGCATTCTACCGGGGGTACCAACAATAATTTGTGGAGTGGTTTTACTCAAAGTTTCAATATCCTTTCGAATTGGCATGCCACCAAAGAAAACACCCACTTTAACTCCAGTCATATATTTTGAAAACCGTTCATACTCTTTACTAATTTGAAAAGCAAGCTCTCGAGTATGACAAAGTACAACAACTCGAGTTGTTCCTTCCTCAGTTGGATCCAATTGCTGCAATGTAGCCAACACAAAAACAGCGGTTTTTCCCATTCCGGATTTTGCTTGACACAATACATCCATACAAAGAATGGCCTGCAAAACAAACAAGGAAATTCTTTTAAAAATAAAATATACAATTGGAATTCAAGTTTATAACAATTAAATAAAATTCTACGTTTTCATTTAGCATCAATCCCAAATAACTGAATAGTGAATTGGTATAAACATTGCATAACAAGCTGAAGCAATTAACTATTTCAAGTGTAGTATAAAATCAGTAGTATTACTAAAGTAACTCCAGTCCGGTTAGAGTAGTTTGTTTGAGTGTTACTTCAGCGTAGTGACCTACGAAATATTTACTATTCGGGACTAAATTGATTAATTAAACACTTAACATTAAACATAAATTAACAATCTGCAACTTGAAATAGCATTAGTCTACTTCGAGGGGTAACTCTAGAAGCACAAAGAATACAGAAATACACCCGTGTAGATATAAATTTATCTATAATTAAAATAAGAAATTATTACATACGAGTACTTGTTGCACAACATATATTGTTATAACTTAATACAACTTTAATTATTATAATTGCATAACTCTCATATTGTTATTATTAAAGATTTGAAACAATGTAATAAACATTTCAATTAAGTAGGCTTTAACATCTATTATTATTAATATACACTCATGTAGTTTACTTAATGGTTAGGTAACATTACTTACAATTTTATTTTTAGTTTGTATATATATATATACTATAGTTGTCGGCACCACTAAAATATAGGTCTGCTTCACATAGATATATATATATACCATAGCAAAAACCTATTATATGTATAAGACTTGACAACTTTCATATTTTTATTATAGATTTTCTTATTTGAATTGCAGCAAATTCCATGTGAATTGCAATTGCCGAAAATAACTAAGAGTGCTACATTTAGATCATGATTTGATTCGCGGGAGACAACACATTATCAGCGTGAAAAATATAAGTCAATTATAATCACAAATTATTGTGTATTGCAAAAAGTTCCATTTGAAGGGTTAATTATTGCGGCGTTTTTTTATTAAAATTGAAAATAAACATGGAAGTGATTAATCTAATAATATAAAAAGTTTACATCGCGCATTCAATTTATGATTCATTGAAATGCTTTACAAAATATAATCCTAGAAAATATGCAATAATCTTGCTATCAAAGAAGCCAAACATTAAAAGGGATAAAGGTTTTGATAGAACGACCACACAATAAATGTTTTTGTGTTGAAAATTTTCTCCTAACCTTACCTTTTATCTGTCCTTTTGTTAGTCTCGTTTTTATTTGGCTAGAAACAGTGATGTCTTTTAAGTTGCTACAGATAATAGTTTTGGATTGGAATATTTCTTACCATTGCTACTTTATAATTGTTAAAGGTTGAAATTAGGTTGAAATGCTTATAATGCATTTTTTTCAGATAATCAACACGATCTAAATTGCACGTGGTTAGTATTTTAAGCAATTGCAATTCACGTGGAATTTGTTACAAATTAAACTAGAAAACATATTAGTGATAATAAGGTAATATACATCTCAAATAAATACTTAACTCGCCATTAATGTATTCTCGTGTAGTTTGTTTAATGTATATATTGCTTACTATTTTTTTGTAGTAAATTGTAGCTGACAATAATAATATATTACACATATATGACTCCTGTCTAAAGACAGTCTTTAAATCGGCCACTAAGAGTATATAAACAATGTAAGTGTAAATGTTAAAAAACGTTTTCAAAAAATACTAACTTCATCCGGTGTTAACTCTTGATTTGATCGCACTAATTGTGTATATTATCAATAAAATCATAGGTCAGATAGCACTTTGATAAAAATTATTTACCTGTGGAATACACTCATGTTGAACTTCAGAGGGATGCTCAAAACCACAATCAACAATGGCACGCAGCAGTTCTGGTTTTAAAAGGAAATCCCGAAATCCAGAACTGTGAATAGATACATAAGTACCTTTCACTCCCTTTTTAGCAGCAACCTCCCCATTGGTAGCTGTAACCTGTCCAGTTTCTTGTTCATCATCATCATAATCCAAAAGTTCTGTTTCTTCAGTAGCCATGTTTAAGTGCTGAAATACAAAAATAATAAAAAAAACATAAATTTACTTTACTTTAAAAAAGTGTAACAGACTATTTTAAAATTAATTAATAATATATCATTAATAAATTTGAGAAATTAGATATCATCACAAAATAAATGTTAAGAATATATTTTTTAAATATTGTGATAATCTTAAAATTATGCAATTTGCATTCTTTATTAAAAGCACTAGTACAATTAATAAAATATGTAAAAGGTATGAATGAATCATTCTTGGGACTAAAGCATTTTACTTAAACCTTTGACCAGTGGGAGTTGTGGACATTGACTGAACAATGAAATAAATTACCCTGATATTTTTACATAGTGAATAAAATACTAACTAAACAAAACAATAAACAAAATTTGCACTATACATATTAACATACTATACTAAATGGATAAAACTAATATAAAATATATACTCTCATTCATGGATAAAAAGTTAAGCTTAAATATTAGTTCACTATAAAAATCTAACAATTTAATTGGTAAACTGATATGTTATGTATTATTTAGGCAATGTAGTATGTTCTATTGGGTATTTTATTTTAAAATTTGTTCTTAAACACTAACTTGCTACCTATTGAAGTTATACAGGGTAGCACATAAATACAAAAACCCAGAAACATAGTAAATGTTTTAAAAACTAATTATTGTTATTATCAGCCTCAATTACTATAGACATTAACAGTAGATAATTAGGCAATGGAAATTGTGATTTAAATCCTAGAATCAAACAGTTTTATATCTCTGTATATGATTATGAATGCTGCAATGTGTTATATGTATGCATTTGTTAAGAAATGTCAAATGGGTTCAGTGAAAGATTTTCAAACCTGGCAGGGTTCATTTTTTTAAAACCCAGTCACTAACTAAGCTTCTGCTTACTATAAATATTTTAATAACCAGATGCAACGAATTGTGCCAATAGTATAAGAAGATTATATTATTCATATGTACAATTTATTTAGTTACAACTGTAAACATGCTAATAATATAATATATGGTCATAGTTCATGGTTTATAGTTGTGAGTTTCTGGGAAAGTCTCTACTGACTACTTGGACAAAATCATTTATGCACCACCCTGTATATAAAAACAAAAGTATATAGTTTTTATGTATTGGAATGAAATTTATGATGCTAAAAAGTTACTAAGCGCTGTGCATTACTTTCAAGACTTTATCTCAGCTGAAGGAAATTATTTAAAACGAATGAATGGCTTTGTAATAATGTAAACTATCATAGTAATTATTGAAACCTACATAATCAAAATTTGTTAATTGGATACTTTTCACTATGTATCTGGTCTTAATGCACCACTTTGTATATAAAAACAAAAAGTACTTACTTCTTAAAAATTCTTACTGGTTATTATGAGTTTGATTTGAATAAAACAAAAGTAATTTGTAAGATCTAATCAAAAAATGCAATGTATTGAATTTAATGTTGGTTAGTTTACTTAATTGTTTTAAAAGCAAGCTTTTAATATTTTGAATATGTAATTGCATTTATTTATTAGCCAATAAGAAAAGCTTCCATGAGATGACTTGACAATGTGTATTTAATATTAAGTAAAAGATAAAAAGAATAATTGCGGTCTATCTTGTCACTTGTACTTGTCTTGTGTGTGTCTATTTGTCTATAATTAACCGATGTTATTTAAGTGTTATTGTTAATATAATAGAATGAATAATAACAGCATGGAAATTTCTATTGGTACATACAGTATAAGCTGGCTATATTAAATCCCAGTAACCCTATATTAGTGGGTGCATGTCATAACATCACTAATATATATATTATAAGTGATGAGGTATTATCATAATCAAACTTTATTCTGAAAAGCATTATTGCATTAATTCATGAATTACATCCAGAAGTAATAAATGAATCATCTGATATGCATTTCAAATTAATAATGTATTTAAACATAATAATCAAAATTTGTTATTATGCGCTGACTCAATAAAAGGTCTCTGTTTTCATCAGTATTTTATTGGATGTTAGTTAAAATGATATAGTCAATATCTAAACCTACAGCAGTAGGTTGTTAGCTCATGCGCACAACTTACATACAGTAAGGTATATTAGAATACCACAAGAACAGTCATTTTTT
>JAYRBW010060575.1:0-31311 GCA_036023295.1 Invenusta paracnida | reverse complement strand
CGTGTATTATTTTACAATAAAGCTTTTTTGGATATATAGAATTTTTTTAATTTACCGCGCTAAAGTACAGGATTACCTAATTATAGTTAATTAAATTAAATATCAATTCAAAATTGAAATATAATGTTTTTGTTATATTGAATAATGTTCCCATTGATATTAGAAATTGTATGCCATAGCATAAAACAATAAATTATTTCATATATATATATATATATGAGAATAATAATTTAGACCACCTACTATTTCTAATACTAATGAAATGTGCTTTAGTATTTTTATAAAAAAGTGAAGGAATAATCAAATTTAAATAATTTAATCATTTAGATATAGACAGATAAATCAATTTATAAGTCATATCAGTTAAACCAATATAAAATAATACATCCAATTAACTACAGGTATGTATTAAATAAAATACAACTAAAATTAAGAAAATTAGAATAAAAAATGAAATATTTATAATCAAATAAAGTAGGTTGCTACATGCTATGTAAATACAGTAATGGATATTTTCCTTTAATATATTTAACTATTGTAAATGTTGAATAAATTTTTAATAAATACAAATAACAAGTTTAATATAATTATATTATTAATATTTACAAAATATTTTGTATATATATTATGAATAGGTAAATATATAAATAATTATTACAAATATAATTCTATAAATTATAAATAAATACATCTATTATAAATATATGTATTTTAAATAAACAGATATATATATATATTAAATAGGAATTATGTATTAATAAATATATTATAAATATAATTATAGGTATTATGAATAAATAAATATTGCAAATTTAAATAATTATATAAATAAATAAATATATAGTACATACATTTAAGTCTGCATATATAAAAAAAATCCTATGTGTGCTTACTGCTGATTGCAATGATCTGGTTGTGGATATTCTATTATTCAGGAAGCACAACCAGTTCATGTGTGTGCTTACTGCTGGTTGCAATGATCTGGTTGTGGATATTCTATAATTCAGGAAGCACGACCAGTTCATGTGTGCACTTACTGCTGGTTGCAATTATCTGGTTGTGGAGATTCCATAATTCAGGAAGCATGACCAGTTCATGTGTGTGCTTACTGCTGGTTGCAATGATCTGGTTGTGGTGATTCTTTAATTCAGGAAGCACGACCAGTTCATGTGTGTGCTTACTGCTGGTTGCAATGATCTGGAGTGGTGATTCTATAATTCAGGAAGCACTAACCAGTTCATGTGTGCGCTTACTACACAATTTTTAAAAGTTCAACATTTGTGTCACAATCACCAGATATAGTAACATACAAAATTATATCCATAAGTATATGGTGATTATTTATTAATAGTTTAATGTACTCAAATAAATGCAGCAAATAATTAGTAACATAAAATATAATTGAAATATATTAAATAGAATTAAATATATTTATCAAATTTATTTTTAAATTATGCATATTATATACATATATATTGTTAATATTATATCAATATCAATCGATCTGTGTGTTGATGTTAGTTAACATAACATTTATCATTTGAAGTTAGCAGGATAAAATTCAATTAATATACATTTACAAATGTATGTATATGACTTTATGAATAAATATGTATATTGAGTTAATAAAAATATATACATAAGTATAGTAACTATTTGTTCGTTTTGGGTACTTGACTAAATGCAACAGGTAACCAATGTATTCATAACTAAATATATGTATATATTATAATAGTATTACATTGTTAGCCAAATAATTATAATAATAATAACAATAATAAGAATAATGAATTAAAGCAATTTTTATAAGTATTTTTTTAATAGTTATGAAATATGTTGTCTCTAATGAAGCATACTTACAATAAAATTATGGATGTATTTCCAATATATATATATTCATATATGCAGAGTTAAAGAAATCAAATATTGACTCGTTTATGTAGAATCTGTTTGGTTGGCTACACTTACATGTTACTAAGCAAGCATGTTAGATTTCCTTCTTAATTCCAGAACATGTCTCTAGGTCTACATACAATTAATTGATAAGATATCTTGGATTACATAAATTTATATTTTATGACATTTATTTGAAACATTGTCTAGGTTGTTACATTAATTTATTATAAAACAACAGTGTTTTTGGCATGATTGGCACATAAACAGTTAAATATATGCAAACTTTAATAAAAAAAAATTATTTGAAATGTTGCATTTTCCAAACATGATATTTGACTGTAGCTTCATTAATCTGGGAAAGTGAATGATGAATACAATTAAAGTATATCATATTATTTTTTGTTAGCTACAAATATTTTTAGAAGGATACATATAATATAATTTGTTTGTATTGAAAATTAATGTTTTATTATTACTGATAGTATTAATTTTAACATAATTAACTTTTTAATACTTATCTCTAGCACATAATCTACTAACCTAAAACATCCGGTTGAACAAAAAGTAATCTGTGCCCATGAATGATATTTAACAAATGTGACTCTTTTTTAGTTGTCTCTGTAAACCATTAAAATTTAATTCTCTGAGTAAAATATGAAATATTTGTTAGAAATTAGGTTGCCTATAGCTTACTGAATTATTCGAAATTGTACTGTTTAATTTTTGATAAAATTATTTAATTTTAATTGTTTGCTTTTTACACATCACTTTTGGCTGATATCTTTACACTTAGGGCAAGTTTTCTCACAATTGACACTGCTTTTACCTCTGGCCCTCCTAATTGACAGGTCCATTGATCAGGGCCATGAAAGGTTTATTGAAAAAGAGGTTCATTTTGAGATAGGGACATCTGATAATTTGTATTGTTATTTTTAAAGGAAGTTTTTCTGCTAGATTTAAAGAGACAACTTTGAATATTATAAAAACTATTTATGTATTATAACATTTTATAGGCTACATATCAAGGAATGTTTAAAGAATAGTCCAGTCATGAAGTGTGTGCACCATATCAAAGTGTACGAAATTAAATGATTACCTTTTGTAAAATATATATATAGTTATTGCACATTATTGTACTATTTTGTAATATATTTGTAAAAATTGCTTATTCAATAGGTCGCAGAATACTATTATCTTTCTTGGCGGAGAAAAACAATACAAATCATTTAAACTTTGGACTATAAAATAACTTATAAGAACAGTTGAAAAATACCAAAATAATGTCCAATATATATCAAATAATACATGTGACAGTAGCTGTACTTACTTTTTGGAAAAATTAAATCTAAATATTTGATAAGCAACAGATCTGAAAGTTATGTTTTCTTAAAATAGTTTGTTTTGTATTTTTTTTTAATTACAGGTATATTGCAGATTTTAAATATGTGTAGAACAATTTATGCATACTGGCCATGAGATCAGTCTTAATTTATATTTTTACTATAGGCGGAAAATGATGACGGAAAATGTAATATAACGTATAAAAACTAAAAGACAAACGGTAATGTGACGCGTCATATTACCTGTTTTCGATATCTATTAATAGAAGCGTTGTTATAGTAACAGGGATATTTTAAATTACATAAATTACATTGATTTACAATACTTAAAAGTACAAATCATACAGTATGTTTTCAATAACAACGGATATATTCAAGTATATTGGTGTTGATTAATATATAAAGATAAATATATGATACACATTTATGTAGATAATATAATATAATATAATGGATACAATATTTAAATATAACATTTTGTAATTGAATTAATGAAACAAATATGTATATATGTGATAATGCAATTGTAAATTTGTAATGTCAATTTCATTAAAGTAGATGATTAAAATTATTGACAATATAATATAGAGCAATGTTCAGTACCTTGTAAGTCATTTCATTAAAGTAGATGATTAATATTATTGACAATATAATATAGAGCAATGTTCAGTACCTTGTCAGTCATTTCATTAAAGTAGATGATTAAAATTATTGACAATATTGGTGCAATTCCGACAATTTACAGAAACCCGGCAAAAACGTGTCCGACTATTAATTTATTCTGGTTTACTATTTACTTTTCTTGTGATTTGAGTTTGATTAATTTTGGATTATACAATTATATCAGATCTGCACATAATTTTCTACTTTTAATTTGTTTGAAGAGAGTATTAATTCTTAATAACAATTCTACATTAACTGTAATCCGAATATTTAGTCTTTTTACATTTTAAATAGTAGAATGACACTAAAGTATATACATCTAATCCATATTAAATATACAAATTGGATGACTATCCACCTTGATGAATAAAAGAAGCTTTGTAATAATATATTATTTTGTGTGACAGATCTCTTCTAATCTTGATATATATCATGAACATTATGAAATTTTGTATTTTATACGTGATATTTAGTACAGTTATTTAAGAATTATCTTAGACTTAAAATACATTCTAATCTCTTGATATTTTCCGAAAAATCGAACCATCCCTGAACATCAAATACATGTTCAGGCTGACTTGATATTAGTAGAATCATACAGTAGCTACATATCTGTTCCATGGTAACGGCAGTATACTATTTCTTGTGCTTTACATTATTCTATAAGTAATACTTAATGTGTCTGTATATATGCTATCTTTCTTTAGTGGAGGATAATCGGGAGATGAAAAAGGAGATCGGCGCGTTGCGAGGTCAACTGAACCATGTACTGATAACTGTGAACGAGGGGCGCACAAACCAACTGTTTTTAAATTCAGTACACCACGATTGTGTCGAACAATCTACTGAATTTGAAAGAGAAGTCCGAAGCATGCTCAGTAGTACATTAAAAAGAGTTGACGAGATGGAGCAGAAGATGGAGAATTGGACAAGAAATATAGAACAGAGGCTGAATCAAGGTTGGTTGTGAATAACTTTAGATGCTCAACGGGTTGATTAGTTGTTTTAGATCAGATATATGACCACTAATAAGTAATTGTTTCTACTATCTGCATTAATCGATCAATTGAGTAGATTTGCTTTTATTAGCTCAATCATGTGGTGAGCTATGCGCTCTATGTAATCTGTCTAAACTTTTTAAAATGTAGTTCGTTTTTCGCAAAATAGTGAATTTAGCGCTCAAAGTTGTAAAATGTATATGAAATTTATATTGCTTCGCTTTTTATTTTAAAATATTACTTAAAAGTAAGGCCCCCTTGAATGGATGGCATTCATAAAGTAGCAAGTAATGCAGATAATATTCACATCAATAAGTGCGGATTTAGCAATTATTATTGAATTTTTAAATTTTTTTAATGGATGATAAAATATAATATAGCAGACCAATTTTTTTCTGTGCTTATAAGTTATATCAATAAATAGTAGAATATATTTTAGGATTTTGTAATATTTACCTGTTAGCTCAGAAATTATATATTTTGTTTTTTCAACGTTGTTGTTTCGGTTTTGAAAGTTATCCTTACATTTTTGAAACCATTTGACATCTTATTAAAGGTTTTATTTTCAAATTATAGGCTATCAATTATGTTAGACTTGTAATATGCCAAAATGTATACATTATTTAGTTTATATCATCTATTCTTCCATTTACGATGTTTCATCAATATATGAATTTGAAGTAAATTTTTGATTTTTGAGTGTGAATTTTTGTGTAGACATTACATATATTATTTTATAAATTTGTAAATTATTTATTTAATTATCTTTAGACAGTTATTTTCATATTCTCTAAATCGTGAATTCCGTCCTTTTCTTGTTCTATCAGATGTGTTGCCTGATCAAGTACAAGTTCCAGTGGATCAGATTCGGCGATGTAAGTGTTCTTTTATAATCTTTAGATAGCTGTACACAGTAGAATTCAATTCTAGGAATCGTATACAAATTACGTTCAGTTCTAAAAGCCTCAAAACGTATATTTAATGAGTTCGAATATTGATCGAAGGTAAATTCCGTGATTCTTGCTTGTATTTTGAATTTACGTATACTGATGTACATTTTTGTCATTTGGAAGATATACTGTGAAAAAATTAACCCGAACTATTTTTAGGGTATTAATAATTACAGACATAAATGTATTAGACACAATACCAGGTACACTCGGGAGTAAGTTGTCCGGATTTAAACCTGCGATCTTTGGAGAAGCAGGCATGTGCTATCCATTGGACCATTAAAGTTTGGCGGGGTAAAGTCACGAACTTCCATTATTTAGCTGGATGGAGCACTCGTGAGTCAGCGCAGCATATACATACGGGAAACATTATAATCAGCGAGAAGCTGGCGATACCGACGCAGCCAATCAAAACGCTTTAATTGGTATTGATTATTGAAACGGTATTGATTGCGTTATGCATACCAAACAGATAAACGATTTTAAATAGGAATAGATGGAAAACATACAATAACAATGTTTTAATGATGTGTTATCCTAGTGTTAGCGATATGTAGTAATTTTTATGTTGGTATGTAATACCATTATTGCTTTAAATACTGTATGACCGTAATGCTTCTGATTAAAGTGTTGGTTTTTATATCTTCATTAAAACATGTGTAATAGTAAGTTTCCTATCTATTCCTATTAAATTTACCCGTCTTTTTTAACCATAACCAATTCAATAGTGGCAATTTTAGAGTGTTTGATGTTGTCCAGTCAAATTAGGTGTTGACCTAGAAAAAAAATGTAAGGCTGAATATTTGCTTAATACACAAATACATAGACCATAAAATTGAGTTGAGTTTTTCATTTGTCAGCAGCATGTTGAAGGTATCTGAAAACTCTGAAAAAGAATTCGAACTAGTCGTTTTGGATGTGGACTCCTTCAATTCATCCAGTATGCTACTTAATCATATTATTGTCTTCTTTTTTCTGCCATTTCGTACTCTTTCAGCATTTAACTGCTTTTCTGAAGAGACTAGTTTATTGGACAGAAGGTCATTAATGTCTTCAGGCGATGTATCGGTCTGTGTTGAACTTGTTGTTAGTCGAGGAGAGTCCAGATCAGTTTGAGTTGAAATTGTATTTTTGTTACTCAGTGGTAATGTGGAGGCAGTCGATGATAATGACTCACTTTCGGGACACTGAGAAAACGAGGTATTTGAGAAATAGATGGTATGCAATTTCTAGTAGTTGACTGATTAGTTCGGCTCTTTCTAGCTTTGGGAGTTGAAGTCATGAGATATTTAGGGATATTGAAGAATGTAGGCATGTGCGGATTCTACATATTCTTTCATATATTTTGGGATAGAAATGTAATGATTGGCACTATTGTTGTTGCCTTGTAGCGTAGAGTGGAAACCTGAAATTAAAGAATGGAAGATATAAATATCAAATATTTTATACAAAAATATTATCTGAAGCAAATATGAACAAATCACAAAAATATATAATATTTGAGCGTAGTCACTTTTATTACTTAAAATTGACGAAATTACTTATTAGTTGAATTTGGGATATCTTTTGAACTATTGGAGATACAGCATTCTTAGTGACATTTGTATTTCTCTGTTAATTATACATTTGGATAGTGAGTTGGCCTATTGGGCATATGTTTGCTTTATTTTAGAAATATTGGTACTATTTTATTAGTGAGTGCTTATTTAAAGAACTGTTTAGTTAAATAAAATCAATTGAAACCGTAAGTGTAGGTTTCTATTATAGGAAATATTTGATACTAGATTACAGATTGCCTCTGAGTAGTAGCAATGTTGAATCACAAAATAACTGTTATTGTAGCAATTAATCTAGCACTCATTATAAATCATATAGAGTAATTTAAAAAAAGCACAACATATTAAATGTTACTAAACATTTATTTTATCTTTGTTTGAAATTAAATAGTTATAGGTTTATTATTGTAATATATATAACATATCTTTACATGTAAACAATACCAAACTGTAAAATCGTATACTTTTGACCTCTTTGTTGAAACGATTTGTGCAATTAAATGCAGAGCAAGAAACAGGTATGCTTCCTGCCTTTATTGGGTAAACATTATAACCGAAATTAGGTATTTTTAAAAAAGTCCTCCGTTTAGGTAGAAATAGAAATGTGGGACCACAATCCATTCAATAGCGGTAATATTAGACTGTCTTGATTGCCTGTTCGTCGATGCCAACTTTTTGCCGATTACACAGTTTTAGACGAGTACTCCGTCTATTTGTGTATAAAAATCTGTGGTAAAGCTTATTTAATCTATCACATTCGTGTATTACTCACTGGATTGCAAGCTTAGCCACGTCTGACAATCTTCTCTCGATGGTCCAATGGATAGTACGCCTGCGTCTCAATCGAGAGATAGCAGGTTCAAAGCCGGATCACTTACTCCTGAATTTAGTACCATTTAAAGATCTGTGCTTATTATTACATTATATTCTGTTCACTGACCGCCTCCGATTCATAGTTTTACTATGTTCTGATGAATTTTGTAGGTTCATCGATCGATTCAGTTTAATGATTGGACAACCAAATCTGAAATTCAAATCTAGTTCAATTTATTAACCGTGTTTCTAATTCAAATTTAGATCCTTCAAATTCGACATTCGTAATTTATTTCCTCAAAAGTTGTGTTAGGTGTACTGCAAATATCAATATAGGAAAGTAAACTTCGTTTAATTTTATTTAAATTTGACACTGTAATTCAGTTAATTCGCATACTGATATCGCTAACACCTGCTTTTATGAATACGTCGATCTGATTATAAATCTTGTATTAAGTAAAGCGTTTTAAATTCAATAATCGATTGAAATTAATTATGCAAATGCTGTGTGCGTGCTTTGAATGTTTATATTGCGGTGGTTTTGAGCTGCTTTTATTAAATTTGTATATTAATGTACATATTGCCCAATAAAGTGCAATACTTGAAATGGTCTGTAACAACTAAAATACTAGAATGGATTTGTTAGAACATTACTACTCGAATATTTGTTACCCTAATGCTGTCCTTCTGAAATATGTGTTATTAAGTTTGATTAAGTAAGTGAAATGCGCTAAATTAAAGTTTCTCTCCATCAACATAATGATAAATGCTCACATTGTTCGCCATTATTGTCGTGAAATCTTTATAAACAAAATGTATTTCAGCCAAAGACGAAGAAGTCGATTTATTCGGTACAACACTTTCAAAGTCAACTATTTTGAAGTTAGAACGACTTAGACCGGAAGATTTCGGTCGACTTCAAAATGACTGCAGAGTGTCTGTACAGATTCCAGCACTGGAGAAGCCCGTTAACGGTGTTGTCAAATTTATTGGCTCAGACAACAATTGTATTCTCATCGGAATTTCTTTGGTATGTGTTTAACTGGCGATAATTTGGTGATATGCTAATATTGTATTTTGAACCTGTATACGACAGGTGTGGACTACTCCAATACTGCGTGTTGTGTAGTATGGAATAAATGTGTACATTAATGCATTCCTCTTGTAGTTAATAACGTTACTATGGTATTCACAACAGAGTGACAAATTTCAAATTTCGGAACAAATTCCATTTTAGGATAACACACTTTCTGGAGGAACTAAAGGCACCTATTTCGGTCGTCGCGTTTTCTTCGCCCCAGAAGGTACTGGAATTTTGGTTCCAGAAAAGTTCGTTTCTCTAATAGGTAAGACAATGGATTCTTCTTTATAGACCGTACATATTTAAAACTAGCTTCTCAGCATCTAACACGTCTATATATTAATTTGTTACCTATAATAATAATAATATCTTTATTTCGCATCTTGGTGAAAATAATAGATTTGCGAATTGCCACGCGATCACTCAAGGCAACTAGGAAAGACAAAGAAGTAGCATAACAAATATCAATAAATGAAACATGACGTGGTAAAAAATATCATATAATGGCAAAAATGTAACATTACAAATAGCAAGCCCCAAACGGGAAGAGGCTTGTCTGAAATCTGGCCGTTCTACACTGTAAAGAGAACTGGCGTCTAGTTCTAAGGAAAACAGAGTGTGGCGGGTTGGAGGTGAGGGTTAAGCAGAAAACTAACGCTGTTGCCTTTTACAATGTCACGAACGCATTTTCTAGCAGAGTCATCACGACGGGATTTGAGAGATGGCGTATCAATCGGCGAGACTCCAATGATTAGCCTGTTTCTGGATGGACTCAAACGTATTGTGTTCTCTGGTAGTTCCCAGAACATTGTCAGTTTGGACCATGGGAAATTACTTTTCTGGAACAAGATGCGGAGTTCCTTTGTCTTGGTAGCATTTACTTTAATAGCGTTAGCACCAGTTCATCTCATAATTTAATCCCCCTTTGTTGCAACTGTGATCGGATTATTGACATGCTCAGTATCGTTGACTGCCTGATTATCTCTGTATTAATTATTTGATTATACGTGTATTTGTCTAAATAAGCGTTGAAAAGAGTTAACAATAGTTATTGCTTTAGAACAAATACTTAATATATTATGTTTACACTTTTTACATTGAGAAATTTGTAACGTCCCTGTCAGGTCGCATGCCCCAAAATCCCAGTGATTCACAACAGGCCTCATCGGGTCGCATGCCCCAAAATCCCAGTGATTCACAACAGGCCTCATCAGGTCGCATGCCCCAAAATCCCAGTGATTCAGAACAGGCCTCATCGGGTCGCATGCCCCAAAATCCCAGTGATTCAGAGCAGGCCTCATCAGGTCGCATGTCCCAAAATCCCAGTGATTCAGAGCAGGCCTCATCGGGTCGCATGCCCCAAAATCCCAGTGATTCACCACAGGCCTCATCGGGTCGCATGCCCCAAAATCCCAGTGATTCAGAGCAGGCCTCATCGGGTCGCATGCCCCAAAATCCCAGTGATTCACAACAGGCCTCATCGGGTCGAATTCTCCAAAATCCCAGTGATTCACATGAGACCAGGCAACTACAGTCAGGTCAGTTGTATATACTTTAAGTTGAGCTGATTTCGTTGTAAAATATCGTAAAAATAACCAAAAAGACGCTATAACCAATTCACCGACACTCAACAAAATCGAAAGTATTATAGATACAGGGATTTATGCAATCGGTAAAAACTGTGCGTATTATATATTTGTATACAAATTATTATCTTACTTATATCTATTTATTTGTTATGTGACACAAGTCACAAATTATTTGAAATTAGATTTATTACTTAAAAAATCGTCTTCAATCTTAGTATTATACTAGAAGTAAACTTCATTTGGAAATATTTTAATGCCCATCTTTTAAAGCCCAAATATATAGAATAAATAGTGATTACAGTTTTTAATACAGTTAAAACTAGGTATACATGACTTATATGGCTACAATTAGAACATATGTATTAAAAATAAATTAAGCACATCACCGAAAAAGATAGTTGAAAGATAGACATTAATTTCTAAACATTTTGGAATACATATTATTGAAATTTGCATCCTCGTATCCTTTACACATCATCTGATTATCGTATATATTTATATTCCAAATGCTATTCAAAAAGAGAATGAATATATAATTAACGATTACCTCATTAATAATCTCGATAACCTTGCATACTCAATATATCTTTAGATTTTTGCATCGCTGGTGACGTTAATAATTTAATGTCAGAGATCTATGTAACTTTCTTAATTGTTTTAAAGTTGTAAAATACCCCACTCGTATGGACTCCTACCTCGATCATACTTTAATTAGTAATAATCTTAAACATATCCACACTGAACCCGCAACCGTTGGTCCTCCTGTTGGCACTTCTGATCGTCGTTTGATTCTGATAAAACCTATATTCATTTCACCTTTACAGAATACTGTTCATATCAAAATATCGGTTTATGATTTGCGTGAGTCTCATATCAATGAATTTGTAACTAAACTTGCTTCTCAAGATTAACTCACTCAATCCGATTTTTGAATTTCTACCAGTCGTACTCTAACTTAGTCATTGCTTGAAGGTTTTCGATGTTACATGGCAATATATTTATATATTTACTTTATCGGTATATTAAGTGACTTGTTTCACCAACACGAATAAACAGAACAGTTTATTCGTTCTCCTTCAGGAACTTGGCTTAAATACAAATATTTAAAATACAGTCACTACTATTCGTGTTTTACTTGCTTGATTATAGTTCCTTGGATATTTCTTAAATAATTCGAATGAATTGTTGCAATGCGAAAGAATAAGAATGTTTTTCGATATATATTGAGATATTATCAAGTTTCAACAGTGTTTTTATTACAAGAAAGCCAATCGATATATAACGAAATAACAAAAATTAAAATCATTTGGATTTTGTCATTACGGTTATTTTTAAATCTTTAAAAGGCGGCAATTATTTCACATCTAATATTATATTCTTTATAAATACGTGTTTATGTATTGAGCCGTGGATAATGATACTCGTTATGCAAATTATCTCTGCTATATATTGTACTGGCGCATTGCTACAGTTCCAACAGGTAAATTAAGTAATGAAGTTTACAATAATTACATTCTGCAGGAATCAGAAATAAAGTAATTACTCAATAAATATATATAAGTAAATATGCATCTCTTGTTTAATTGATGCGAAATAAGTTCTATGGCAATCGGTAAACCATTACATAGGGTTCATCTGTTATTTTATATTTGTAATTATTTGCTCATTTTATAATAAATGTGTTGTTTAAGCTCCCAAAATGTCTGTTTTGATAATAATGGTTTGTTGAATATGATTATATAGTTGATTTCAATATGTGGTGATGTATTGTGCTGTATGAATTATATTAGTATTAGAGTATTAGCCTTAGTTATATCGTGCACTTTTAATATATTTCATTGCTTAAGTAATGCGTTGGTACTAAATAGCAACTTTTAAGAAATTAATTTAGAGTTCTGGTTTGCTACTTTTGAAGCTGTTGAAGCCACACAGAAGTTTTCTTCCATACAATTCGATTGCATTATTAAATTTAAAAAGAATCGGGGATTTATAAATTAGCAATAGTTGATCATGAGACACTTGTTTTCTAAAAAAGTAAACTAGTGTGATATATATTTTAATTTTATTATTTATTTTGTTATAATATAAGAATCACAAATAATTGTTTCAACAGTTAAGCCTAAGTATTTAGTTTTTCACTGTCTTTTTTATTATCTAATTTCAAGCTGAATTCAGGAATATATTTTTTTCTTTTATTGAAAACTAAAACACGCGTTTTATCTGAGTTAATGTAAGTCAATATGAAGTAAGCCAATTATTACAGTCGTTAAGTACATTTCTTGCATTTGCTTTGAACTGTACATAACTATTTTCTGGACAGAATAATATTGTATAATCTGAAAATAGTTTAATTTTGTGCAACCAATAATTTAATGTCATTTATACATGAGGAAAATAAAGAATCCTAAAGCATTTACCTAAAATTTAAAACTTCTAATAGGAAGTTGTACGCGTGTATAGATTTTAGTTTACTTTATGTTTTAGTGATTCTGAAAAATTGTAGAAATACGGAAGAATAAGCAGAATGGTTGTATCCTTATTTGTTGAAATATTATCAAGTGCCTAGGTTTTATTTTTAATAAGCCGAGCACATGAACGAAAAATAAGGTTAAAGTGTAGACGTTAGTTTGGAATATTTTTCGGAATGTTAAAAATATAATTTTATGATATTAATAACAATAATTTGATATTAAATATGCAACAGAAATTAGTTTTAAAAGGTTTCATTTTCTGGATATTTTGAATATGATAGAAAACAGAAAAATCCAAACTAGTGTTTATGTTCGGCCTACTAATACTGGTCTTGTTAAATTGTTCGTCTGCCCTACTAAGTCATGGAAGAGAAGTCGAGTAGTATGTTTAATTAATTGTGCTTTACATACTTGAAATTGACATTCTTTGAAACTATTCCATTTGAATGCTGATTATTTACAAAAACTTTTTGAAACTAGTCGCTAATCTATAAGTTTATTCGGGTCCTACGCTAAGCTATCTTTTTTCTCATGTTTACGACTGTTTTTTTGTTTTTATATTATTTACTTTGTCACTAGATTTAATTTAATATAGCATTTAGTTTTTGCATTTATAAATTACACATTTAGCTGATATTTTTACTAAACATTGCATATTTTTGTATTTTTCAACTTAAGCAATTAGTTAGTATAAGCTGTTAGTTAGCTATCGATAATATACTTTAATTGTATAACGTTTGTCTTTTCATATTTCCATTTCATTTGACTGCCGCTGCATTGTCTATCGTTTCAGACTCAGATGGTAAGTGCTCTTATTTATGCATTTCTTGATTTTGTTGTGTTTCTTGACACAGCTTTTATATAATGAGTTTAGATGCAAAACCGACTAAATGCTATCGTTTTGATTTAAATGAAATGATTGTTGAAATTATTTTTTTCGATAATGCATTTTCCTTAGAAATTGAAATAAATAATTATTTATAGGAAAGAATCCATAAATGAATTGACCGTAATGTCTTTGATTAAAGTGGTTTGTTATTACATCTTCATTAAAACAAGTTTAATACTAAATTTCCTATCCTTAATTTTTGTAAACGTTTCATCTATTTATA
Organism: Invenusta paracnida; assembly: GCA_036023295.1. Taxonomy (NCBI): domain Eukaryota; kingdom Metazoa; phylum Platyhelminthes; order Proseriata; family Coelogynoporidae; genus Invenusta; species Invenusta paracnida. The sequence goes on along the minus strand of JAYRBW010060575.1, from coordinate 16,842 downwards.
ATGAAATTGAGGATCTTTGATCTACCGCGACCTGTTTCTCTCCTGACCTAGTTTTAATCACTGAAACTTGACTGAATACTAATATTATAAACACTGAAATTTATATTCCTAAATTTTGGGTTTTTCCTCTATGACAGAAAAGATAAAATCGGTGGTGGTGTCTGTTTCTACGCCAAACAGATGTAAACACTAAGGAAATCCACCTCGAAAATATACCTCATATTATTGAAATTTTCGTCCTCGTATCCTTTACACATCATCTGATATCGTTTGTATTTATATTCCACCTGCTATTCAAAAAGAAAATGAATGTATGATTAACGATTGCCTCATTAATAATCTCGATAACCTTGCATACTCCAATATATCTTTAGATTTTTGCATCGCTGGTGACGTTAATAAATTTAATATCAGAGATCTATGTAACTCACTTAATTGTTTTAATGTTGTAAAATACCCCACTCGTATGGACTCCTACCTCGATCATACTTTAATTAGTAATAATCTTAAACATATCCACACTGAACCCGCAACCATTGGTCCTCCTGTTGGCACGTTCTGATCATCGTTTGATTCTGATAAAACCTATTTCCATTTCACCTTTACAGAATACTGTCCATATCAAAACATTGGTTTATGATTTGCGTGAGTCTTATTTCAATGAATTTGTAACTAAACTTGCTTCTCAAGATTAACTCATCCAATCCGATTTTTGAATTTCTACCAGTCTTACCCTAACTTAGTCATTGCTTCTAATGAAATCAACCGCGAGTTCGTCAGTGTATTTTCTGAGCTTTCTGTGTATAATATTGAAAACCGTATTGAAGAGTCACCAGATACTATTCAAAGAGGTATTCCAGTTCACCTTGTCCATCAATTATTGTCTAATTTGAATCAAAAGAAAGCAGCCGGTTTCAATCAAGTTCCACTTATCTTCTACAAAAAAGGAGCTCACTTTCTCACTGAACTGCTTACGCATTTGTTTGCTGTTTCACTGGAACCAAAATATATACCTTTGTGTTGGAAAATGGCTGATCTAGTTACTCTGTCGAAATCCATACCAGTATCAAAAGATAAACTTCTTCCAATTTCGTGACTATCTACACCTGCTAAAATCCTATAAAGAGTCATTCTGCATTACGTTAATGAATATCTCCTCAGTAAATATTACAAATTTTAATTTGACTTCCGTCCGAAATCCTCAACTGCTTGCGCAACTATTTTCTTACACGATTATATTACCACCAATCTAGAAAAACGAAAATATCAGCTCTATAGCCTTTGATAAGATAAATCATGATATTCTCCTAAATTGTCTCCTGGCGATGCAATTTCCGAGCGATCATCTCAGCGAATATGCTGATGATATTGCTCTTCTAGTTCCAACATCTCTTGCGGAGAATGGAAGCCAGGATATAAAATCCGGACATTACAATATTCTTAACTGGTCTCATGAAAATAAAATGCCTATCAATGTCAATAAAAGTGCCACTATCCCCACACTTTTAACTGCCTCTTTTGTATCTCGATCCCAATATTTTCTTTGAATAAGAAAATTTGTGACATTGATATTTATTGAGACATTATCAAGATTGTAGAGATTTTAATTAATAAAGCCGAGCACCCCAGATAGTCTAAACTGTCAACCTCCTTAATATATTCTCCTGTTTTGCCGATGATCGTCTACCACCGTCATCTTGATCTTTTTGGTTTAAGCTTCAATCCCCGTTGTTTCTTACTCTGTTAACCTTTTCCAGCAGTTTATTTAACTCAACTTTTCGGTGTCAAAAAGGGTAGTGTTATCGGCGTATCTTAAATTGATGAAGGTTCTGTCGCCGATCTGGATGTCCTTTTAAATCTGGCACAAATCGTGCGGCCATCTCCGGCTTTCCAGATCCGTGTGAACATTTCCAATGTATTCCAGCTTCGTTTTCCCTTCCTAACTTTACCAGTTCTAAAGGAATATAGATGATGCCAGGTGATTTTACATTTTTCAGTTGCTTTAAAGCATCACTATTTCAAAGTTACAAAAGCATTATCAAACTAATGGCTATCCTTCATCTGTATTCAGGTCCTGTTTTTTCTTGCAGAAATATTCTCGACTTGAAAATAACTCAATAATTAATAATAACAATTCTATTTATTCTTCCGTTTTGCAACATTTTTTCTAATTATTTTAGCAAAATTTAATTTTAATATTTATAACAATTTTTTGTTATTGTCTTTTATTAAAGTGGTTTGATATTACATCCTCATTAAAACATGTTTAATAGTACATTTCCTATCTAATCCTATTAAATTTAGCTGTTCTTTTGCCAATCATAACCCATTCAATAGCGGCAATATAGAGCATTTTGATTGGCTCTTTTTCGATGCCAGCTTTTCACTGATTACACATTTTTGGACGAGTGCTCTTTCTAGTAATATTTAGAAGTCTCTGGTTTAGGTTAAAACGGTGAACTTTATTAAAACATATCATGTGATCTTACAGAATGTTTTCGTTGTTACTTGACAATAGATTTATATATTTACTGTGTCGGAATATTATGTGACTTGTATCACCAACACGAATAAACAGAACAGTTTATTCGTTCTTCTTCAGGAACTCAGCTTAAATACAAATATTTAAAATACAGTCACCAATATTCGTGTTTTACTTGCTTGATTATAGTTCCTTGGATATTTTTTAAATAATTATAATAAATTGTTGCAATTCGAAGAATAAGAAAATAAGTCTTTTTGATATATATTGAAATATTATCAAGTTTCAACAGTGTTTTTATTACAAGAAAGCCATCGATATAAAACGAAATAACAAAAATTGAAATCATTTTGATTTTGTCATTACGGTTATTTTTAAATCTTTAAAAGGCGGCTATTATATCACATCTAATATTATATTCTTTATAAATACGTGTTTATGTATTGAGCCGTGGATAATGATACTCGTAATGCAAATTACCTCTGCTATATATTGTACTGGCGCATTGCTACAGTTCCAACAGGTAAATTAAGTAATGAAGTTTACAATAATTACATTCTGCAGGAATCAGAAATAAAGTAATTACTCAATAAATATATATAAGTAAATATGCATCTATTGTTTAATTGGTGCAAAATAAGTTTTATGATAATCGGTAAACCATTACATAGGGTTCATCTGTTATTTTATATTTGTAATTATATGCTCATTTTATAATAAATGTGTTGTTTAAGCTCCCAAAATGTCTTTTTTTTGATAATAATGGTTTTGTTGAGTTTGATTATATAGTTGATTTCAATATGTGGTGAGGTATTGTGCTGTATGAATTATATTAGTATTAGCCTTAGTTATATCGTGCACTTTTAATATATTTCATTGCTTAAGTAATGCGTTGATACTAAATAGCAACTTTTATGAAATTAATTTAGAGTTCTGGTTTGCGACTTTTGAAGCTGTTGAAGCCACACAGAAGTTTTCGTCTATACAATTCGATTGCAATATTAAATTTAGAAAGAATCGGAGATTTATAAATTAGCAATAGTTGATCATGAGACACTTGTTTTCTAACAAAGTAAACTGGTGTGATATATATTTTAAATATATTATTTATTTTGTTATAATATAAGAATCACAAATAATTGTTTCAATAGTTAAGCCTAATTATTTAGTTTGTGACAGTCTTTTTTTGTTATCTAATTTCAAGCTGAATTCAGGAATATATGTTGTTCTTTTATTGAAAACTATAACATTCGTTTTATCTGAGTTAATTTAAGTCAATATGAAGTAAGCCAATTATTACAGTCGTTAAGTACATTTCTTGCATTTGCTTTGAACTGTTCATAACTATTTTCTGGACAGAATAAACTAGTATAATCTGAAAATAGTTTAATTTCATTTATACATGAGGAAAATAAAGAATCCTAAAGCATTTACTTAAAATTTAAAACTTCTAATAGGAAATTGTACGCGTGTATAGATTTCAGTTTACTTTATGTTTTAGTGATTCTGAAAAATTGTAGAAATACGGAAGAATAAGCAGAATGGTTTTATCCTTATTTGTTGAAACATTATCAAGTGCCGAGGTTTTATTTTTTATAAGCCGAGCACATGAACGAAAAATAAGGTTAAAGTGTAGACGTAAGTGTGGAATATTTTTCGGAATGTTAAAAATATAATTTTATGATATTAATAACAATAATTTAATATTATATATGCAATAGAAATTAGTTTTAAAAGGTTTCATTTTCTGGATATCTTGAATATGATAGAAAACAGAAAAATCCAAACTTGTGTTTATGTTCGGCCTACTAATACTGGTCTTGTTAAATTGTTCGTCTGCTAACCTAATTCATGGAAGTGGAAGTCGAGTAGTATGTTTAATAAATCGTGCTTTACCTACTTATTCTTCTTTGAAATTATTTCATTTGAATGTTTATTAATTACAAAGACTGTTTGAAACTAATGGTTGTCCTCCAACTTTATTGGGGTTTTACGCTAAGCTTTCTTTTTTTTCATTTACGACTGTTCTTTGTTTTTCTATTACTTACATTCTCACTAGATTTAATTTAATTTAAACATTTAGTTTTGGATTTATAAGTTACACCTTTAGCTGATATTTTTACTAAACATTACATATTTTTGTGTGTTTCAACTTAAGCAATAAGATAGTACATGCTTTTAGTTAGCTATCGATAATATACATTAATTGTATAATGTTTGTATTTTATCATTTTCCATTTCATTTGACTGCCGCTGCATTGCCTATCGTTTCATACACAGATGGTAAGTGTTCTTATTTATGCAATTCTTGATTTTGTTGTATTACTTGACACATTTTTTTTATGAAGAGTTTAGATGCAAAATCGACTAACGGCCATCGTATTGATTTAAATAAAAAATCAATTTATATAGCTTGAAAATGAAGAAAACGTGACATTCATTTTCCAATTTTTCTATTGTTTTAATTGCTTGAAAGTATATTTGCTTGATAAATTCATATATCTGGCACTATAGAAAGATTGAACTATAGTTATATATTTTATAATTGGCAATTATCAAGTGTCTTAAATTATACAGATCTTTATTCAACGGAGATATTGTAGGCAGTGATAATAAATGTTTAATAAAAGTAATTTAGGTATTAAAATTAGACACAGCAAATGAAGTGCAACACTTTTATCAATAACACAGCTGGAATACATTCTTTATATCCATGTCAGATACACTTTATGACGATTTAGAACTTATTAGTTGATATAATCAGATGAACAGAGCCTTACTAATGCGTTCAGGTGATATATACATTGACATTTATTTTCAGTTCTTTCAATTTCCAAATTATACAACGCATAAGCAATATATGAAATATATTAATGATTTACCATTTTTATTAAAACAAAATGTATTATGACTAATCAGATAATAACAAACAATGATCGTCAGCAAATATACATTATTGTTTTACGCAAATAAAATATGACAATTAAAAACATGTAAACTTCGAAAGTAGCACGTAAAACGTGTCAGTTCATAAATTATATTTAATGCTATATACTGAGCTAAGATATATCCGTAAGCTTTTACAAAATTATGTCGTTTTGAGGTTTTGGCATATAATATTACACAATATACTAAAAACGAATATTAATAAATCAAAGTGAGAAAAAAATGTTTTCGATAATAATTATTTTAATAACATTTTATTACTCCTTGTGATTAAGGCAGTAATAAGTACCAGAATCATGTAATATTTAAAATTTATAGTGTTGAAGGTAATTTTTACAAACACATTAGATAATCATGTTGAATAATTACAATTTATAAATTTTAATTTAAGTTTGTAAGAATAGTAAAATAGGCTTTATGTATTACAAAATATAGTCATTATTTGCTTTGGTCATTTATTTTTGCAGGTGAGACTATTATGATATCGGATGTTGCATTTTACACCTGTTTTGAAGCATCGACATCGATTATACGAACATTTTTTCCTAGTAGAATTGCAGTTGCATTTTTGGAAGCATAGACCGCCAGTAGAAGTTGATATAAATTTTAGCAATGCGGAAGAATATGTTTATTATTATATTCGAGACAATTACAAAAGCCGAAGTTGTATTTTTAATAAGCCGAGAGCATGACAGAAAAAGTTTAAATGATAGGCATTATTTTCGAAAAGTTTTTTATTGTAAAAATATAATTTTATGATATTAATAACAATAACTTGATATTAACTATGCAATAGAAATTAGTTTTAAAAGGTTACATTTTCTAGATATTTTGAATACGATAGAAAACTGAAAATCCAAACTAGTGTTTATGTTAGCCATACTAATACTGGTCTTGTTAAATTGTTCGTCTGCTCTACTAAGTCATGGAAGAGAAGTCGAGTAGCATGGTTAATTAATCGTGCTTTACCTACATATTCTTCTTTGAAATTATTTCATTTGAATGTTTATTAATTACAAAGACTGTTTGAAACTAATGGTTGTCCACCAACTTTATTGGGGTTTTACGCTAAGCTTTCTTTTTTTTCATTTTACGACTGTTCTTTGTTTTTATATTACTTACATTCTCACTAGATTTAATTTAATTTAAACATTTAGTTTTGGATTTATAAGTTACACATTTAGCTGACATTTTTACTAAACATTACATATTTTTGTGTGTTTCAACTTAAGAAATAAGTTAATATATGCTTTTTAGTTAGCTATCGATAATATATATTTTAATTGTATAATGTTTGTATTTTATCATTTTCCATTTCATTTGACTGCCGCTGCATTGCCTATCGTTTCATACACAGATGGTAAGTGTTCTTATTTATGCAATTCTTGATTTTGTTGTATTACTTGACACATTTTTTTTATGAAGAGTTTAGATGCAAAATCGACTAACGGCCATCGTATTGATTTAAATAAAAAATCAATTTATATAGCTTGAAAATGAAGAAAACGTGACATTCATTTTCCAATTTTTCTATTGTTTTAATTGCTTGAAAGTATATTTGCTTGATAAATTCATATATCTGGCACTATAAAAAGATTGAACTATAGTTATATATTTTATAATTGGCAATTATCAAGTGTCTTCAATTATACAGATCTTTATTCGACGGAGATATTGTAGGCAGTGATAATAAATGTTTAATAAAAGTAATTTAGGTATTAAAATTAGACACAACAAATGAAATGCAACACTTTTATCAATAACACAGCTGGGATAGTTTCTATATATCAGTTCTGTTTCAGATACACTTTTTGACGATTTAGAACTTATTAGTTGATATAATTAGTTAAACAGAGCCTTTTCTAATAGGTTCAGGCGATTGATACATTGACATTTATTTTCAGTTCTTTCAATTTACAAATTATACAGCGCATAAGCAATATATGAAATATATTAATGATTTACCATTTTTATTAAAATTAAATGTATTTTGACTAATCAGATAATAACAAACAATGATCGTCAGCAAATATACATTATTGTTTTACGCAAATAAAAGATGTCAATTTTAAAACAAGTAAACTGCGCAAGTAACACGTAAAACGTGTCAGTTCATAAATGATATTTAATGCTGTATACTGATGCTAAGGTATATCCGTAAGCTTTAACAAAATTATGCTGTTTTTAGATTTTGGCATATAATATTACCCAATATACTAAATACGAATAGTAATTAATCAAATTGAGAAAAAAATGTTTTCGATAATAAATATTATAATAACATTATATTACTCTTTATGAATAAGGCAGTAATAATCACCGGAATCAAGTAATATTTAAAATATATAATGTTGTAGGTAATTTTTACAAACACATTAGATAATCATGTTGATAATTTAAATTAAAATGTATTAATTTTAATTTAAGTTTATAAGAATAGTAAAATAGGCTTTAGGTATTACAAGATATAGTCATTATTTGCTTTGGTCACTTATTTTTGCTTGTGAGACTATTATGATATCGAATGTTGCATTTTACACCTGTTTTGAAGCATCGACATCGATTAGACGAACATTTTTTCCTAGTAGAATTGCAGTTGCATTTTTGGAAGCCTAGACCGCCAGTAGAAGTTGATTTGACCGCTTCACGTGTTTACTTTATGTTTTAATAATTCTGATAAATTTTAGCAATGCGGAAGAATATGTTTATTATTATATTTGAGACAATTACAAGAGCCGAGGTTGTATTTTTAATAAGCCGAGAGCATGACACAAAAAGTTTAAAGGATAGACATTATTTTCGAAAAGTTTTTTATTGTAAAAATATAATTTTATGATATTAATAACAATAACTTGATATTAAATATGCAACAGAAATTAGTTTTAAAAGGTTAAAATTTCTGGATATCTTGAATACGATAGAAAACTGAAAAATCCAAACTAGTGTTTATGTTCGGCCTACTAATACTGGTCTTGTTAAATTTTTCGTCTGCTCTCCTAAGTCATGGAAGATAAGACGAGTAGTATGTTTAATAAATCGTGCTTTACCTACTTATTCCTCTTTGAAATTATTTAGTTTGAATGTTGAATAATTACAAAAACTGTTTGAAACTAATGATTGTCCTCCAACTTTATTGGGGTTGTACGCTAAGCTTTCTTTTTTCTCATTTTACGACTGTTCTTTGTTTTTATATTATTTACATTCTCACTAGATTTAATTTCATTTAAACATTTAGTTTTTGGATTTATAAGTTACACATTTAGCTGATATCTTTACTAAACATTACGTATTTTTGAATTTTTCAACTTAGTTAATATATGCTTTTAGTTAACTAACGATAATATACTTTAATTGTATAATGTTTGTATTTTATCATTTTACATTTCATTTGACTGCCGCTGCATTACCTATCGTTTCATACACAGTTGGTAAGTGTTCTTATTTATGCATTTCTTGATTTTGTTGTGTGGTTTGACGCAGCTTTTATATGAAGAGTTTAGATGCAAAACCGACTAAATGCCATTGTTTTGATTTATATATAAAATCAAATAATGTAACATGAAAATATAATACAATTGTTGAAATTATTTTTTTCGATAATGCATTTTCTTTGAAAATTGAAATAAATAATTATTTATAAAAAAATGCCGTAAATGAATTGAACGTAATGTCTTTGATAACGATGAAATATTATCGAACGGTTGATTCCAAGTTTATTTTAGAAACATAAGTGACCATCTAATCAAATAACTATTTTTATATTCAGTTCATATATATATATTGTGGTAGTATCTTAATGAAACGGTATAATTTTTATGAGTCTCTCTAATGTCTTATTCTGAAAGTCTCTGAATATTATCCTCGTTGATTCTAAACGTGGAATAAAAGTCTTTAACACTTCTTGAATCGGCTTTTGGTTTTCTCCTTTTAGTGTTTCTTCAGCCAAGAAACCCAAATAAAGACGATGCTAAAAGCCTACAGCGTGACACTGCAAACTAATTGTTGTAATGAAGTCATTTCTATTGAAAAACAGTATGCCTGTATGTTAAAGAACGGATGCTCTTTGAAAACTGTTCTGAGTGCTGTAGTTAATCACGATTACACTGCAGTTGGCAATAATTTCCCGGCGTGTGCGTGGGATGGAAATAGAAATGTCAACAGCACTCGGATTGTAAAAATGACTTTACAATAGCGATTAGTTTAGTGCTTTACAATCATTGTGATGGAAATAGAAATGTCAACAGCACTCGGATTGTAAAAAGGACTTTACAATAGCGATTAGTTTAGTGCTTTACAATCATTTAAGAGATCGGATAAAAAGGTACATAACTGGCGCCAGTCGAGGAAATGTCTAATCGCGCGATCAATGCAATCTAATCCAAAGGGGCCTATTAGTTTAATGTTATAACGATCAACCTTCAAATGTATTTCAGTTGCTCCGGTGTATAGAATGTGACATTTTGAAAAAGTTTGTAAGATGGCGCAAGATGGACTTATGTGTAATAAACTTGCATATTTTCTGATTTCCAGCTGTATTTAACACTACATTGCATCTTTTAACACAACAGACTTATCGGTTATAGTGAATAATGTATTACGAAGTATCACCGTGTTTAATTCAACATATTTTGTAATTTTAAGTTGACTTTGAACTTCAATTAATAAATTAATAAGAAATGTTGATTGTGCATTAATGAATATTACTAAATATTGTCTGAGTATCTATGACGTATATTATTGATTAATTACTCTATGACCATACAATGAATCGTGACAACAAATATGCTTTCTTCTATTGCAGCTGCTAACCGGAAAAAGTGATGATCATATTCAGTGTTCGTCGAGCTAACAAAAGTACCTACCTATTGTTTATGTTTAAAATTAGTGTTTTTATTAAACTTTTGCTGTTTTTTCAACATGTCATTTAGCGTGTGATATTGCTTACCGTGATCCCAATAAAATGCATAACTTATGCTCTTAAAATATGTTATTATTATTATTGCTGCTACAAATATAGGTAGACTTAAGATGTCCTTTTATATAATATTGTATTATGTTTATGTCTGAACTGACATTATTGTTATGTTCATATATTTATTTCGCCGAGTTTACGTATCTGTAGTTTACCGATATTTTATCAAATATTTGTTCGAAGGTATTGCCAATAAACTCTGGGTATTGCTTTCCAGTAGTTCAAAAGGCGGATGAACCCTGCGTTCATTGTATTACATTTTTTCATAATTCCATACATTTGTAATACTTTTATAACTCCATACATTTTTATTACTTTCATAATTCCATTAATATTTAATAGGTATTTTCTTTTTAAATGCAAATGTTTATATATTAACTATTTCTGTTGCATACTACTATATCAGTAGTATAATGTATATATTTATAAATATAGTTTGTTAATGACAAGTTTAGGTTGGGATTTAATTAATTTTGCTTTTCATTTTAAATTCTATTTTGTTAATTATGTAATTATTATTTCTTTCAAAGGTATTGAATCGATACAAAAAAGAATAATCTACTACGTATTCGTAAATAATAAAATTTATAACTGGACTTTTAAGCTACGATCCACTTTTATACATATATCAGCCACCCCTCTCAACTCCTATAATTTTAAACTTTCTAATAGAGCGAAAATTAATCCGTTGATTGTAGTTAATCGACATACTTCATTGAAAAGAAATATAAATATTTGTTTTGAAGAAAATGAGTTGTTAAAATATTTATGCAAATAAATAAAGTTTCCTTAGAATAACTTAATATTTTTGTACTTTGTAAATTATTACATGAAATTAATGAGTACCAGAAAAAGATCGTCCATTTTGGGAGAGATGCGCTATTTTCATTTTTAAAAGTGTGTTTTGTTCACAAGAAATCGACAATTTTAATTCCTCGTAAACGGCAAATTAAAAAGGATTTTTCGTTCTAATCGATGACACAAATCATGATATGACGCGGATTATATGGCTCGTTAATCGATAATTTTCTACATTGGATTCGTACATTACAGAAATCCGAGTAAAATAATTTAATGCGATGATTTAATATATATGAAACAATTATATATTTATTTTAGGAAAATGATGTTTACTACTGAAATATATAAAATCTAAATCAATGTACTTTAGAGTTCTCGTTCAATTTTAGATGGTAAAGAGTGAGCTCATTTAATCTTATATTTGTGTAATATAATTAATTACTGTTTTGACTAGTAAAAACAGTTTTAAACACTGTTTATGAACACAAAAAATATAATGTAATAGGTCATAATATATAAATTATACAATGAATATAGCATCCAAATAACCAAATATTAAAAAAGCTCTATTAATTTACCTTCAACTAGTGTCTCTTGAAAAGTGTTAACATTTACAAATAAATAATATTTAAATATTTTCAAATAAGACATCATATTAATAAATCCTTTCTCTGTTGCTAAACATAGTTATTTATTAACTAATATCACATGAATGTTAGCTAATGTAAAAAAATAAAAGTTAAAAAGCATTGTACGTATAACTTTCAGTGTAATAAAATAATTGATTCAATAAAAAACAATCCTAAGAAAATAATATGTAGCCTAGTAAAAATTGAAATACTGTCAAATCATTTTAAAATGGAACTTTAATAAGACATAAGCAGAAATACTTATTAACCGAGTATGCCCTAAGTGGGGTTTGATTGTACCAAGTAAAAAGAATGTCATACTAAATAAGAAACATAAATAAACTGCAATCCTTCACACATTCTTAGACATTGGAGGATGTACCAACTCCATACCAGGCTTAACACAACAGGCATGAGAATGGTCTAGCGTGTCTACGGAGGAAGTCTTTGTGTAAGGCCTCCCGACCTCCAGGGTGTTTATGGCAAGGCGAATAGTGAGGCGTAGCGTCGAAATTTTTATCATTTAAAAGCTTAAAATGCATCTTAAGGCATTTAAATTAATTTAATCATAATTGTTAATCTACTATAAAAAAATATAAAGATAGACTTAAAGTTAAACTCTTATTAAATAAAAACAGACTATAGGGCCCTTGAGTTAGAATATAGAATAGGGCCCTCTACAAAATAAATTTAATTATGGGCTCTTTTATACGAATAAAGATAGAATTGGGTCCTTGAGTTAGAATATAGAAAGATTTTGCTTGGAGAGTATTTCTGAAATTAAATTCCACATGACCAAAAAAAGCAGCAATTACAAGACGCTCTTGATGTGAAAGTCAATAGATGGGAACTGGTTGAGATGAATGAACAATAATATTTACATGGGGTTCAAAATTTCATATGCAAGATTATAACTGGTATTTGTGGGCCAATGAAAGTGGCATGTTCTTATACTGCCTTAGAACTCTGGTAAACTATGTGGGGGATAGTGACATACATAGTGCAACTTACGCTTATGAGGAATAGTTGATCCACATATTTGATTCTACAAGTAGTTTGTGATGCTCAATAATGCAGTATTTTTATAACACAAATTAACACATTAAAAAGCAATATTAAAATAGACCTATTTTTGTTATTTTTATGCATTTCTATAGTATTTACATAATATGATTGAGTATTATTTTCTGAAATATAAATGAATTTTATATATTATTACAAAAAAAATTGTGAATAGATTCCTTTTATATGCTTAAATTAAGAATATTTTGATAAGCAAATTAAAATTAATGCAAACTTGTTTAAAATCAATGTTAAAATTGACCAATGTTGTGTGATTACTATGCATTTTTAAAGTGTTTACGTATTATTTTCTAAAAGATCAATTAATTTTAGTTATTAAAAAAAATTATGAATGGATATCTTTCTAATTCTTACACTTTGGCAACACGATGAGGTCAGTCTGAGGGAGCTTTGGCCTGGGAGTGAGTTGGATATATGCTGAAGGTCAAGGGATAGAGGGGAAGTATTTAGAGAAAGAAGAATTTTGATTAATACATGGAACAACGATAGAAAATATAAATCACAAATACAAAAATAAATGGATATATGACATTAAAATGAAATTATTATGATTAAATATCGATTCTATAAAATAATTATGCCAATATGAAAAACTATAGTTAGAAACAAATGTAAACTTAATGTGAAACAAAGAAAGGGTACAGTTAAAAACATATCATACAAGATATATAAAACTAATTACGCCAACGAAAATCATTACAGTTAAAAACATTGAATACATTTTTAATCGAAAAAATACCACAATAAATAAATAACGAATTAATTAAAGCATATTCATATGGATAAAGAAAAACCGACAGATGGGAATATTTGAAAGCTACAATTGGTAAACACTAATGCTTAATAGAATTATTAAGTGTATAAAAAGAACATTAAGCAATAATGACTAAGAAATCTATGAAAGATGAACACAGCAAAAATTAATCTATTCATTACAATACAAAATGTTTTTCCTATAGTGAAAAAATCAGTGCGAAAAGAAACCTTAATAAATACAATGTAAGACAGCCTTATTGTATGATGCCTTATTTTATATAATCATAAACTAAATAAGTACACATTTTTAAAAAAGGAAATAAAAGTATATACAAATTAAAATATATTATGCAATTAAAACTATCCTAACTCTTAGTTTAAAACCAGCCAAAGCTCATCATTTATATATTTTTTATAAATAGCAATTATATGAAACATTTTACATAAAATATAATATTATATTATTCGTAATATACATAATATATAATATCACATTAAAAGTTTACATTTCGATGTTAAAATAAGAATATTGTCTATACTATTTACCAAAGTTAAATGTTAAATTCAATTAATGAATGAGCTTTAGCGAGACAACGTTCGTGAAAATAACATTATAGATTATTCTTACAAATCCTCGATTACGTCTCCTAAAATCGAAGATCCCCACGGAGAAGGTCTACGTACAGAGGGAGGGTTTGTATACACTTCACCGGGTCAATCTTCACGAAGAAGACTTCAAACCGATGTTGAAGAGGATCTCGTGGAGAAGGCAGCTTTCGGACTACGTATCCTTCAAGCCACTTCTCGTCACCACCGCAGGGAACTCCCAGAGCATCTCAATCTGGACGACAACGACGACTCTTCCCTACAAAAAGCCATCATATGTACTCACGGGACTGACAATAACGGTGCACACCCTCTCGAATATCTGCGATAGGACGCCCCTCGACAGAAGATGCAGCTGGCCGCTCAACAACAACTTCCGATAGGTGGTCGAGGATGGAAGACAGGTTTGCTTTGAGGCTCCACTGAAGAACGCGGCACCCGATCCTCCGACAAGTTCAACCGCTTAACACGAAGATTGGATCCGTAAATGCCTTAGAGAAATGAAAGTGTTATATGAATATTTAAGAAAAACTATCCTCCATAAAGCGATTCTTCTAATATTAGTCAAATTAAAAATATAACAACTCTAAACGTCAACAATTTTTACTAACTAAGAAATGCAAAATGAATTCCTTACAATTCATGTATTTGTTAACTAAACAATGTATTTTCTTCATATAACTTAATAAATAGTTATAATTCAAGATTACTGAAAGCCTTCTGTAGACAAAGTTGATTGACAATTGCCTTCTTCTGGTTGGCTTCCTCCAGCTTCTCCATTTTGTGCTCCATCTGCACTGTCATTCTCCACAAATCGCCACAAAAATTCACATCTGAAATCTGGTCCTAGAGATTCAAAGCTAGTTGTTGCTCTTGTTGTGTCTTTTCTTTGTGTTTCTTCATGATGATCACTTTCTTCCTATCCCTCAACTCTGTTGCCGAATCCTTCCATCTGATGGATATTCTAGCAACTTATTAGTAATATTATTGGGTAATTATACAACCTGTATTACTAATACATAAATATGTCAAAAGTATGATAAAAAATCAATAATTTAATTGAGAGTAATTAAAATAGTTATTATTAAAACTGCAAAAATACTTCCTGTATTATTTTCTAAATATAGACCTTTAAGTTTTTACATTATTTGTTATTTCTAATCTTTGTAAACATGTAGTTACTAATTATTATGATTAATAATTTCTGAGTTTATTGGGAAAGAAGACAATTAAAAAACCTAATTTTCCTCACTGTTTTTCGAGCACAGGAGCAAATTTTTGAGCAGATTGGATGATTCTTCTCTGCTTTTTGGCATCCTGTTGTTTTACCAAGCATCTGCCTTGTGGCTAAACAAAAGGCACGCCTCCCGGGCTACAGACTGCATGCTTGGCTTGTCCTGGATGTTGTGGTTGAGGACTGCAAAAACTCGTTCCCTGGGCACATTGTCCTTGGGTATGTTGCTCAACCTCTCCTTCAAAACAGGATCAAGGGTTGAGAGAACCCCACCAGGCAGGTGATCCTGGAGCTGCTGCTGCATGAGTGGAACAAAGGTTGCTATGACTGTCTATAAAGGAAGGAGAGATAGAATGGTGTTATATTAGAGGTGCAATAATTAAGTGAACAATTTTTGAAAGAAAAATATTGAATGTAATGCTTATATGTAGATTGTTGAAATTTTTGTTGAAATAAATACATTTTTAAAAGCTGTTTTTATGAAAATAAAAAGAAAGTAAAAATAATTAAATATACCTGCAAAGCAGATGTGAGCCAAATATCACCATCGTGACAATCACACAACAGAGCCAGAAAAGCCTGGTGGTGGGTGTCCGATGCTAGTGCTGCCTTCTTGGTGAGCTCAGCAAAAGGGGCCAAAAACTCATGCATTGATGGAATCCACTTATTGGAAACCTGAAAAGAATGAATAAAAATGTATAATGTTTGATATTCAAAGCAATACAATTAAAACATTTAACTATTAGTAAATAGTACCTTTTTGGACCAGGTGACGATGTTCTCATAGTGAGCCAACATGTCCTGAAGAGACACATGACTATCCCAAAGTAGTATCCAAAGCGGATCAATCATGAAGTTCAAAACTCCCAACGCATGGCAGCCGGTGAGCGCAACCTGCGACGATAGATCCGCCATGACAGAAAGAAGGAGACGATTGGGATTTGGATGTCCATGGAGAAACTCTGTCATGACATCTTGTTGGTACCAGATGTTGGAGCCATTTGGGAAGATAACATAATTGTGATTGCCTCTGAAATCTTGAAAATGTGTGGATGACAAATATTGGTTTAAAGTAAGAAATTTCCAGTGTAAGCAAGGATTTAGTGTGGCAATATAACAAACATGAGCTTTGTAGAATAAACATGGTGCAAAATTCTTACAAGTTTTTGGCCAGATAACACTTGTTATAAAGATGCATTATAATAAAATTAAAACATGTATTTAAATTATAAAATGTATTAATAATGTATATTATTCTATTTTTAAATAATATGAATAAATTATACATACATATATATTTTAATGTAAATACTAAAGTAAATTAGTGTATAGT
>JAYRBW010060574.1:0-10711 GCA_036023295.1 Invenusta paracnida | reverse complement strand
ATTAACGGTCAAAGATAGGCCCATTCTCCTTAGCATTAATGACTAGAGCTGCTACCATCTCTCAAGCTAATCGCTGACGCTCTTGTTCTTGGCTTGACGATGCTACCGCATCGTCTAATAAACGCGCATTTTCTATGATACAGACTATATATTTGAAGCTAAAGTGTGGTCAAAATATGGACTTAGCAGTTCTTTATTTACCATATTATATATTTTATGTACAAAGTAAAACTGATTAAAACCTTAAAAAGTAAGTTATATTTATCGAACTTTTCAACAACATTTCAAATTTTTGCAGATAGATGGATTTCGAGTAATCGCTTTTTCGCAATTTTATTAATCCCAAAACTGAACAATAGATACACACATAGCTTTCAAATTCAAAATAACAAAGGATTTCTATGTTATTATTAGATATTAGTGTTTAAAATATATATTCTAAAAACACGCAGACATCTTAAAGATTTCTGTAATTAAGAACTATTAAAAAAGTTTTAAATTGATACTGAGTTTCGGAGCTTTTGTAAGCAAATATATCGATTTTCTTTCATTTTCTGTCTTAGAATTGAGCCATTCATCACCGATATTAAAGTTTTTTTGATATAGATTCATAAAATATTCAACGATGTATATTTCATTTGAGTAATTGCCCTGTTTGTGACTTTGAGTGTGGGTTAAAGAGATAGAACAAATATTTGGTTATCCTTCCCGGAAATTTTGCTATTTGACTAAAACACAAACAAATTGTGAAATCGGGCTGAAATCTGGTATTTAAAATCGTTTTTCATGTATACCAAAAATGAAAGCAAGTATACAAACAATTATTCGAATATACTAGGAAGATGCTATTTTGCTATCTTTACTATACGTATAACTTTTGATGTTTTTAATACTTGTATCCTATTTCCTTAAAAGTACAAATCTTCAAAGCTATAGAAAATTCTCGAGAGAAACAAAACAATGAGCTTTTAAACTTTAATCGTAGCGATAAAAATATTTAGGTTTCACGCCTAAATTGACCTTCCAAAAATTGCACGTAAATGTTTTATTATATCTTTGCGAATACTTAGCGAATATTTAGCGAATACCATAATAAAAAATTGTAAAAATCGGTTCTATAGAAAGGATTTAAAGTTTTTGTTTTGATATAAAATTATAGGAAGAATAGTAAGGGTTGTCACTATATTATTAATTTTGTTAAAAGTGACTTCTTTATTTTAGCCTTAAAAATCCTCAAAATTCTTAATTTCATTATAAAAGTTCTATAATTTACATTTAAAAATCTCTTTTAATACTACTCTTGCCTAGCACCTTATTATCAGTAGTATATCATTTTCAGTTTTTGTACATATTGTTTATTTGAACAGCAATATGCAGCACACAATTTACATGAGTTAAGCATTCCACTTAATTATTTATTCCATTTATTAATTATTAGTTTATGATTTTATGATAAGTTACTATTAAAAGTATGGAGAACAACATATTAAATATTAATCAATCAATAAATATCAGTCAAAAGAAAAGTTCCAAAGCGAACACCTTGATTTATATCAAATTATCATAATATATTTTGAATCACTATGAAACTCAATAATAAGATATATTTGAAAAGGAATTTTACAGCATTAACGTTTTTAAGATTTTTACAATTAGTTATTGACATTTACATTATTTTATTTTAAAACTTTTCTCTGGAATATTTCTGGGAATTTGACATATTGACATATTGACATCTAGACATTATTTTATAGAAAATAATATACATTTTTAAATCAAGATAAATTCGGCGAGATATAACGTACCATGTATGATTTTACAGTAATAACTTTTTCTCGATGTATTTAACATTTAACATTTTATATTTTTAATTTTCTTTTTATATCCTTGTTTTGGAACCATTTTTATTCAACTTTTTATATGTTGTTTTCAAGACTTTATTTTATTGAAAACTATTATACAATATTTTTGCAATTCTTATGAGATTAAATATTTTAAAATAATTTTCATCCTACTAACATTTCAAGATAAGAAAAAATAAAGTTGATTTCCAGAATTAGTTAAAATAATTTTTATTACCAAGATTTTTTACAATAATATTTCTCATGTCTTTGGCATTTAATATAAATTGTGTCTCTAATATAAAATATCAAAATAACGTTAGAATACATTTATTTTTTAATAAAACGTGTTAACGGCTCATTTCCACATTTATTTTATAGAACAAAATACAAAATGACATTTTATTTCTTGAATCATGTAAAGTGACCTTAATATAAATGTTATTTATATGTGGTTTAGATATAACTTAAACATATCTGAAAATTCATCAAAATACTACTTTATATGCTGCATAAACATGCAAACAAATTTTTTAAATGTTATAATTGTAATTTTTAATGGCAATATGTTTGTACTTAATAAACTTGCTTTAATAAAATTATCTTATAATAATCAAGAGTCGGTTAATTTGTTACAATTAGGATGCTATATTTACTGGTTAAAATAAATGCCACTGCTGTCAAAAATTAACGCTATAAAATATACACATATATCTTTTAAATTTATATTTATATTTATGCACAATATCTACATAAAGTAAGTATATGCATGTATTATGCAGTATTTTATATATCGCTTTTTGACATTATAATTGTATATTTTTAATTAATATAATTATTATAATTAATATTTTTAAGCAAAATAAGATTACTGAGAATTGATATAACCCCCATTAAAATATGTTATTCGAACTAAATTAAATTATCCCGATTTAACTGTTATCTTTAGTACATTTATAGTATACATATTTATATCTACCCAAATTTTTGTATTTTGAGAAAACAAACGAAAAACTGTATTTACTAAATTTGTCATCTATATATCTACATAACATTTTTTATTCAACTTTACAATCCTTGTACTTTACTTGAATGAACTAAGGAGTTAAAGAATTTAATTCGTGTAATATCTTACTCACTCTATATTTAGGAAGAATAGGACTGTTATAACATTCGAGAACAATGTTTAACTAATATAAAACATTCTTGTTTATCATATCTAGAAATATCAGCTGTTTACTTAACTTGAAAGCTTTTCTGAGTACGTCGTTTGTTGACTTTGCCCGGATATTCATGAAAATATTCTTATTTACTGCAAATATTTTTGAACTTATTCACATAAGCAACATAAGCTTTCAAAAGCATCATAAAAATTACAATATATTTCAATTATAATAATAAGTTCATACTGGATTTTTTACGATCGATTCTATAGATAAGAAGAAATTAAATTAGTTATTTAATAATATGTAAGAACATAGCCACTATTCATATATTTATTTTAAACCATAGAACGCTAGGCAGCCTGTATATATAGAGTTCCGCATCCAAACAAATATCGTGATAAAAAATAATATTGTATACGTTATTGAAGAATATAAATATATGGTCAATAAAATAGATTAAAATAAGTAATGATATTTCATACGCAAATAACATATGTAATGCAAGAGATTATTTTTCAAGAAGCATTTAGTTAAAACACGTTATACATAAATGTCAATAAATCTTAGCTATATTGACTTATTTGTCAAAAGCTTACAATTATCAGACAAATATAGATGCACTTTGTATCATTTCAAAAATATATTATTTCCCTTTAAGTTAATTGCACTAGAAAAAAATCCGACTCTCAAAATTGATTAATGCAATTCAGTGAGAAAAATATTTATTAATATTAGAAGTAAATTTTCTTTCTATAAAATATTGTTTCTCACAGTCTGACTCTGAAATATGTCATGTCGGCGACGAAGCAGTCTTCTTATTTCTAAAGATGCAAATTATTTAAAGTAATTCATTCGTTTGCTGAGGCTGGATATTGGAAGAAAAGTCTACAATACCTATAAAGCTATTTAGGGTTTTTTAGTTTGACGTGAGCCGATAAGATAAGGACTGATAATGTAGAAGAATTCTAGTCTGGCTCTCTGATCTCTAGTTATACGTCCAAGTTCTGGTGTAGGCTGTTTATTACTATTTTTATTAGGTGAAGTCAAACATCCTTTCATTTCTGATTGATTGTGCACTGGCGCTCTGCACCCATTTGATTCAAGGTGTAGGTGCCTCTTGCTATTCTCATGTCATTTCTATACTATTCTTGATAGTCAAGGAATCTTATACTACTTAGAATAAAATTGTGGCGCAAACAGTTTGAGATAAGAACATATTATTTATGAAGGTAGTCAAACTGTAAGACAAAAGGTATCATTCTTACTGAAAAATGTGACAACTTTTGTCTCTTAGATTATGGTAAAACTTTTTATATTAAATAATTAATATAAAATGTATGCCAGGTATGTTTTTACTTACAGACACATACCAATGACAACATAAAAAATGTCAGCATTGTTAGTATGTACATAATAACATATTTACTAATACCACTAAAACATATTTTGATTTGTTAACAAATATCAAAGCTAAAATAAATCTATATTATGGAATAGCGTACAAATCAAATATTTATATGAATAATGTCAAAACTATTAACAAATGATTTATTCGTTGAAAAATATGTTGGCTCATTAATTATCTTTATTATTGAACATTCAAAAATTAAGACACATCGAGAACTACATAATACACATAAAACACATAAAACACATAATACACACAAAACACACAAAACACATAATACACACAAAACACATAAAACACATAATACACACAAAACACACAAAACACAAAATACACACAAAACACATAATACACATACGATACAAACAATTACGTAGACCTCGAGACACATTTATTGGGAAGTAGACAATTTTTAATGGAGATCCAATATATAATCTCTGTTACACAAAAATTATCTTTTTATTACATATTTGATAACTTGACATAAAATATGTGAGAGCCACTGAGACTCATAAGAAGAGATTAAATGACATTTCTATAGTATCATCTCGCTGTAACCGATTGATTTAATAACCACTCCTAGAAAATTCCTCCCGCTAATACCTATCGCCTCCCTTGGAGACTATATAAGATGAAGAAAACTATACAAAAGTCCTTTTTAAAATGAGCATTAGAATGACCATCTCTGGAAATGATCCAGATTTGGACAAAAAACAAGCAGCTTTAGCCATTCTCTCCTCCATCAGTGAGACTAACATCAATATTTGGACAGATGGCCTGAATATCGTCGAGGCTGAAAGTCAGGAGGCTGGGGCATAATTATTTAATGGGATGGTCAAGAGGAGAAGGTGATCTCTGAATCGTTAAAAATCAGATGTTCCAGCTTCTCAACAGAGCTCAACTCCATTCACGCATAATAATGCATCTATAATTATATAGCTATTTGATAACTAAGAATTATTATCTTTTATAGATAAAACAGAAAACCCACACCTGAAATCTGGCCTAAAACATTTCTAATAATTTATATAATGCTCTCAAAAATTAAATAACCTTTTGAAAATATAGAATTCCATGATTTGTTATCTTTATGCCTAATCATTGACCATATAGTCTATCGTTTATCTCCCTACAGATCAGTATCCCACAAGATGCTGGATCCAGTGAAGCGCATGTGCCGGTATCTTTCGTCAGCCAGACTGTGTCATCGTCTATGTCCAAGCAGCTCAGAAGACATCGAGGCCTCCCAACCAATAGAAATCAATTACGCCTTTCGAGGTCGATTGCCCTCTTCTACGTCCAGTCTCTCAAGTCTCAGTCACACGAGTGATGCCCCTCAGGACGAAGGAGAAAAAAAACCCATCAAAGCGGAAAACAATATGCCTGACAGTAATCAGACCTGCAAGCCAACTATTGAGTCACCTCAACAAGAAGCCAGTCGAAGGAAGATGTCCAAGACTGGTCGACAACTTATTCGGCAATCGGTTGTTGATGTGAAAACGGTTCCTTTCTGGTCAACAAGTCGAGAGTCAATTCAGCCGAGACTTCCTACTGGTCAGATACATCTTGGTGTAGAGATGGAAAATGAACGAAAAGAAAGAACTGACGGTAACCTAGGCACCCTGTCCTGCAAAGTTGGCTACAATTATCAGACGGGAAATTTACACGTTAGCAAAATGAGCATTTTCAATCTACATCTAGAAAAGAATGTTTCTGGGGACAAACGAACCGAGAACAGTAGTAAGATGTTCCGCAACATCTTCGTCAGAATTCGTCTTCTACCAGAGAAATCGATGACACAAGTGACTTCGATTCAGAAGAAGTTAAATTGGGAGGAGATGAGCTGGAAATTTCCTGTAGAGCATCAGGAGTGTCCCAAGAAGACGCTTGAGTTCCTGGTTCAAGACTTAGACAAGTATTCTCGGTATGTGACAGTGGGTATGACACTGCTGTCTCTGGATGAGGTCGACCTTAACACTGGAGAGATCGTTCAACTCAAGATTGGTCCCGTTGTTGAGGTGAGAATGTAAATACGATTGTTTTATCTGTTGCGTTATTTGATTAATAATCCTTTGTAATGATCGTTATGGTTTCTGTTTAGTTTAAACATGACTTAAATAATTCTATCATTTACCAACAATATTAAAGAAATTTAAATAGGGAAGATTATTAACAGAAAAGGTAACATTCAAATATATTTCTAAACCACATAGTTTAAGAAAAATTGAGTTTTTTCTAAAGCTTGCTTGACTTTGTATACTTAATAGACTTAATGTTACTTAATTTAGTTCAACATCACTTGATTTCGCTTATATAACGATTTATGTAAAACTTTCTTTTGCCAATAAATTCGCTTGTTGGTATAATTGAAACAACTATGTTGTAAAACTTTTAAAACCCAGTGAAGCGGATGTTAGTGATTTATATGCAAATACAATAACGTGTTTATAAATCAAGTAATAAAACAATTGAGTAAAGTTACTCATTATTAAATATCCATCTTAATAAAATAACAAAATGTTTTTACGAATAATAAATACTTTTTAAAGACTTATAGAAGGCATTATAAAAGCAATTTTAAGAAACTATTTAAATATTGATAAAAATATATTTGACCATTTTTTTGGAAATACTAGTATAGGAGACGCCACTTTATAATGATTTTAAGTGATACAACTAAAATTTATCATAAAAGCAAAATATCTTGAAGGTTTAAATAAATAAAAAGCAAATTAGAGTTTGACAGCAACTTGTCAAACAAAAACAACAATATAGTCAGCAATATTATTATCATCTATCCCAGGCTCATACATGCAATTTATTAACTTGTTACACAACAATATTTATCTAATAAAATGATATAACATTACATAAAATATATAAGTTGATAAATCTATATAATACGAGTCATTACAGAGCGGTGAATTAATCGAATAATTAATTTTTTGTCTTTTAAGCATCCAATGCTGATTTTCATTAAAATTTATAAATTTATTTTTTCTGAAACAGTAAATTATAAGCTTGAATTGGGAAGCGGCGCTCCACGTTATTAAGCAATTTATGTGTTATGTAACGACTTGTATAATTTAGTCTGAAATAATGTGTACTTATTTGTATTTAAGCTTAGTAACGTGATCGTATAACATATTATATTAATTTCGGAGCCCATCATGAAGAGTTATGAAATATATTTTGACATTTTTCTAAAGAAATACAATAAATATTACAATAGGATCAAGCTGCATATAGCATACTAAATGTAGAACCACAAATGTCGCAAATGTATACTCAGTTGGATAATAAACGGTACAATACTAAAGTTATTATATCTAAATTGTCGTATTTGAAATAAGGTTAACAAATTTATAATTACTTAGATAAAAATTTTATAATTTTATTTCTATTCATTTAATGTTGATTAAGAATTCGATTTCATATTTAATTACAAAGGAGTTTTTTGCATTGTATACTTATTCATATATGGTTTTAAAATTTAGTTCAATGTTTTTTAACTCATGTAGAGAAATTTTACAGAAATACCTATAAAATAACGAAAAAACAACTAAAATAAAAATAACTGTTTAAAGAGGACTACAGAGAGACGTCGATGTGTATCTCCCAAACAGGAGTCTCTACTTTTTTATGAATATAAAAGTGAATAAGATGCATTAAGTTGTTGTTTTCCTGATACACTGAACATTGGATAAATTCTTGAGAAGTACTATCATTCTTCTATTTGATGTAAACAAAAGCAATATAATATATCTTTAATAAATCATTCGGATACCAACAGAGATCGCTATATCACAAAGTTTACAGCCAAATTGCTTCTTGTGTCATCGATACGCTCTTTTCTCTTTCTTTTTTTCACTCTATGTCTTCGTCCTTCTACTCATCCAGGACCTCGGAATAGATTTTGATTAATTAATTATTTAACTGAAAGTATAATACGATTATTTTCTATCAATAGCCAACATCCTCAACTAGATTGTTAATGAAATTAATTGTGAGAATGTTAATACGATTGTGCCTTTTTGTTGCGTTATTTGATTAATAATCCTTTGTATGGTCTCCGTTTAGTTTAAACATGACTTAAATAATTCGATTATTTATCAAAAATTTAAAAAGTGACGATTATTAACAGAAAAATGTAACATTCAAATATATTTTTAAACCACATAGTTCAAGAAAAAATTAGTTTTTACTAAAGCTTGCTTGACTTTGTATACTTACTAGACTTAATGTTACTTAATTTAGTTCAACATCACTTGATTTTACCACTTATTATCACTTGATAGTTTTAAAGTTAACACCAAAATTAAATGTTTTGCAGTTATGAATTAAGAGTTTTTCTGATTCAGTATATTTTTCTACCCGAGATATAGTTAGCAAGAATATGAATCATTAATTTATAAATCAAATAATATTCCCTACAAAAATAAAAATAAAGTTATATTTATGAAGTGTTATAGAGCAATAAGAAGCAATTTTTAAGCTATTCACAAACTAGTTATAAAATGATATTTATACATTTTACTATTATATAAAACAAATATGAATTTCAAATCTACTTTTCTCTTATTAACTATACATATGAGTACCTATATTATAATATGTATTTCTAAAAAAATTTTAATTTAAGTTTCATCATTTAAACTTACACAATTAATTTTTTAGATTAGATATATTTGTGCACTAAAAATATATTTTTTTTATAAGGAAATTTCAATAGCTTTCTTATTTCGAAACATGCTCGATTAATATGCGTGAAAATGATAGGAAAGAAAACTGATAAAAAAATCGAAAAAAGAAAAGAAAAGAAATAGAAATGGAGAAAAGTGTAAAAGTGTGAAAGAGGGCATGCATGAGAAAGAGGGATTGGGTAGAAGAGTAATTTAGAGGAGATGAAAGAAGAGTCGAGAAATTTGGGGGATGGAATGAAGTGGAATTTGTGGAGAGGGGAAGAAGCGTAGAGGAAACTGATGATACTGTCTCTCGAAAAAACATAATTAAATAAGTCTAGATTTTCATTAAATTATCCCATATTTTGTTTTGCCTGAATAAATTGTTATTTTTGGTAAAATTTATATTTGTATTCTCAAATAGTTGTGAGGAAGATATGTATTTGAAGTTCAAAGATTCCATTTTATCTCTTTAGCCTCACTTTGTAGGAATTGAAATTGGGTGAAGATCGAACTTATCTAGACCTAACTTAAAATATACACCGCTATGAAGTTTATCTACCTTTAATCTAATATTTATATATATATACATATCTAATAGGTACATATATGGAAAGTCTACACTACACCTATTTGTATACTGCACTTCGAACGCTTATAATTGGGTCATTTTGTTTCCTACGGCATTTATTAGTATACCTTTCTTCGTTGGAGACAATATATGTACATATGTTGGTGTGTGTGTATAATTGAATGGGAATCTCAGTTTTTAAGTAACATAATTAACAGACCTATGTCGGATATTTTTGTGTATGCCGGATTTTTGCTAGCTTTATACATACGTACCTAGAATTGTTTTGTTATGCCAAGAACAAGTCTATATCTTCAGTAATATTGGTTAATAAAATATTGTTCGTTTTTAACTTCTCAAAACAAAATTTAGTGTAAACTAAACAGGTATATTTAAAACATTTATATATTAAAAACATAATTCCACATAAAAAGTGCTAACATGCTAATCCACATACTAATATATAAATCATTGACCTTTTCAAAGATAAACTATGGCATTGAAATATATAGTAGAAAGAATAATTTATGACTAAAACAACTACAAAGAACACAAAATAGATTATTAAAATTATTTTGAAAATTTCCCCTATATAGCACAAATGAACTACACAAAAGTTGTAAAATATTAAGAATTCATGATCATACTAAACTAAGATTATCCCTCATTTGTCACAAAACTATACATAATAGAAATGTGTTGAACTGTGCATTAAAAAACATTATACCAAGCCAAGACATACATAATAGAAATATGAGAAATAGCTTAAATATACAAGTTAATACACTGTTTTATAAAACTAGAAATAAAGTTACTGAATAAGCTAGTATAATCTGAAACAAATTAGATAACACCATTAAAAATATAAAAAAGGGAAAAATTCATAGAGCATTATGAAAATATCTAATCGAACACTATTAATTGATTTAATTGTGTAATTTCCTGTACCTTTAATGTGAATCTGCGGTAATTATCTCATAAACCACACACTACTCTAACATATAGCTTGGGAATACTGAATATTGTCTGCCTCTGCTACACTT
>JAYRBW010060573.1:0-10712 GCA_036023295.1 Invenusta paracnida | reverse complement strand
ACCCACCCCCCCCCCCCCCTGCTCCAATGCCCCTGTAGTACTAGTAAGGTTGTAAGGGTTAGGGATTGTTAGGCACATATTTATTTTAGCACCACTATTTTTAGTTAAGCACTTTGCAAATCAAAGAAGTGATTATCAAGCCCAAGGTTATATCTATAAAATAATGTCAGCAATATATTAAATATTGAACTAAAATAAATTAATAAATTAAACTTTATTATCTTAAAAACAAATAATTATATGTATAAATTATAACAGTACCTACACTTTAAATTTGAAAGGTATATTAGGTTTATATCACTATCAGTACAATAAATTACACACTTTAAGTGTGAGTAGACATTAAAAGGTATGATATTCTATAGATTGGGAAAAGTAAATATGAAAAGATGAATTTATCACAATATCATGCAATGCCTTTTTATTTTTTGTTATTATTTATACTATTTATATGTTATAATAAAGAAACTGAGGTATTCTATTTTTAATGAAACAAATTAATTTTCTTTTGTAGAAAATGGTGGGTTATACTGCTGGGCAAGGCACAGTTTCAAGTAAAAATATTGTTGTTGCTGGTTGTGGAAGTGGATTTATTAGCCGATTGGTTGTGCAACCATTTGATGTGGTAAAAATTCGATTTCAGGTAAGTAATACATCTTGTAATACTTTTTTTCTTGTTGAATAATTTTATTTTTCATAATGTTAATTATTGTATGTACCATATAATTCTCACCCCCCTTTAAAGATGTATGCAAAGGCAGGGTTGCCACACAGATAAACCTTGTAAAACTCCTTAAAAATTGTAAAATAAATATAAATCCAAGAAATCTTCTTAGATATATAATTTTTAATTGATTAGTATTAAATTCGTTTTATATATCACATTTCTGGTTCCTTTCCAAAGTTATGAAAAGTGCTTGTGAATATATTCCATTTCAAAGCTATGTTTATTATATATAATTATAGACAAAAATTGGTATAGAGCTAGAAGGATAAATTTTCATGAGAAATACTTATTTATTGTAATATTTTTTGTAATGTATGATGTAGTAAAGTACTTGTAGACACTTAATTAATCATCGTTTTTGTTAATACAGATGTAAGATTTTATGATAACAAGATTTTGAGTTCAGCCAAATGCAAAGAAGTTCTCAAATTTCTGGTAAAATTTCAAACATGTGTTGTAATTATTTAAGTTTTTTTTACAAATCACTAATTTCTATTTATTTGGTTTGTTGGATGCATCTTGATCCTGTTTTTAACTATCACAGTACAAAAGCAACCCAGATGTTCCGAAATATTCTTCCTCATCTAGCAATAAAAAACCAAGTAGGTACAAAATAAAGATTTTTATGTCATGCTTACACAATTCGAATGATTGGTGGAGAATTCTCCTATTAACAGATCTCATTTGACAATGTCAGTGAAAGATAATGTGAGTTTTGGTACTTTCATCTTGATGGGCAGTTGTCAATCAACTTTGTATCTTGTCTCATGGAGAACCAACTGTTGAAAGGTTTTTTATCAAATAAGTAAATTCTTAACTAATATATGTAGTTTGAAAGCACCAACTTTAATTGTCCAGGGAATAATCTGTGATCATCTGAATCATGTAGGATATCCAGTTTTTTTAATTTTAAGTGAATTTCTAATTTAAGAATTTCCATAATATAATAATATATGTAATTTTCTATTCATTGCAAAACAAAAAATATTTAAATTATTATTGTAAATCGATTTTATATCTTTCTTGTTTTGTGTATCGGTGAAGTCGTTTCTATGGTCAGTATCAATTCAGAACTTCAAAAGTCAGCATAAGCTGCTCATCTCGAAAATATAAAGGCGTCGAAGATGGTGCTAGAAAAGAATACTGAGAAGTAGAAAAAAATGAGACAGTATATATCAAACAAGAAATTGCAAAGGCTAAAACTTGTGGATGCCCTTTTCTTAGAAGTTGACATATTGACTGAAACTGAAAAAATCTAAACAACCACTAATCAATATTATCAAATCGAATGCACTAAGAAAAGAAGAATGAGAGAATTCGAATTCTTTAAAATCTAAGGTACATTCTCAGCTTAATAGACCTTTAAGTGCACTGGGAAAAAAAGATTAGTTTTTATACATTACAACAAAAATGAAAAGACACTAAAAATAAAATTGATCTACGAAATAAAAGAAATATTTTCCACCATAAAGATGGACATTTTCTGCAATTTGACTCAATTTTCGTAAAACGCCTTACTTTAATTAATATATTTATTTTATTCATATTATCTTAGTTTAATTTCTACAATTGACAAACAAAAATTGTCACACTAACATTCCATTTCAATTTGATAGTTTGCTTTTTTATCAACAAAATGTGCATTAGAACTCAGTATAAATGTATTTGGGATGTTAGTGTCATCATCTATGTATCTATTTGTGCTTGCTACTTGTAAAAATTAATTAGATATTCGAAATGTAAGTATATTATTAAATATGAGCACGCATTTATTTTCTAAAAATATTTTTTTAAAGTCTAGTTGAATTACAGAAATTACTCTTATTTCTTATTATTGAAAAATAATAATCAATTAGTATTTTTGAATTTCAACCATTGCTTTTTCAAATACTTCATACTTTTTTGTATAAAAACGGTAACCCTTTTTCGATGCATTTACAAATATAAAAATCTAGCTCAGAAGTAGATATATTAATCCATAGATTTACATTTATGTAAACACACGGTTCATTATACTCATATTTCCTATCTTTTAACATTGATTTTGTATGGGTGTAACCTGTTGAAAATCCAGGAAAATATTTGTTATTAGTGTGGCAACCCTGAGAAAGATGTTGATAAAATATACACGCCGATTTACTTTAGAAAGCGTAATAATATTTAATTAATTTTATATTAAATTCGCATATACCATATTATGCATATATTTCTTCTATTTTAAGTTTTCACATATTCAAATTAAATGTTAATGTATGTGACATATTTATGAAACTCGATAAAAACATTCCACAATGAGTGAGACTGGTATCGTTTTTCGATTAATTCTATTCTGGTGCATTTTTCTCTCGCTATTAACCTTCATTAGTTAATATATTAGTATTCTAATATCAATTAAAGGGTGTGGCACTTTCATTAAATCAATTTAGTAACCTTTGTACTAAATTAACTTGATAGTTTAATTGCTCTCTTGTGGCCAGATAAATGACTGACCACTAATATGGGTATTGATGAATTCTATGGTTATACTATCGAGTTATTTTGCTTCTATAATAGTTGATACTTACAGACACAGTCTTCCGTATTGACAGCTAAATATCTGTATATTTTGTTTAATAATGTTATATTTATTTATATTATTTTAACATTATTGTTATCATCTGATCATGGCCTATCGTATATGTATTCATAAGTATTAAAAATACACGTTTTAGTTTCTATGTAAACACATTTGACGTGTTTATTGTACTTCTGTATAATTGTACGTGTATGTCATTTTATTTACCAATTGGGTAGTTCATACTATACGCGAACTGATTTGTGAGAAGTTTATACTTTATTTCGCTTATATATATCCAACGCTATGAAAGTTTAAATAATGTTTATTTGATTCATTGATGTCTTTCTGGTGGTTTAGCTTCAGGTAGAGCCTATTGGTGGATCAGGTCAGGGGTTGGCCAAGTATAATACTCTGCCCCAGGCATTCCGCTGTATTGTCCGGGAAGAGGGGTTCCAAGCGCTACTCAAAGGACACACCCCAGCTCAAGTTCAGGCAATCCTTTTCTCCTTTATTCAGGTAAAACACGGTGTATGGCCTAAGTTAACGCAGTTATACTGCATGTAGTCCTAATCATCTTTACACAAATGAATCTTAATTGTTGTCAAATTTTACGTTAACTCTCGAAATAATTTACAAATGTCTTAAATATTTTTTCTATATTTCTTTTGCCCATACGATATTTTATTTGGATGATTTTATTTTTCAACATTATTCTTTACCATGTCTACAACTTAATAGCTTTTTAACATGATGTTTTATAACCAAAATTCCTGTTTTTTCTCGTCATATTCTCCTTAATAATAACAAATATAATATATAATCCTAAAATCGGATTATCTACATTAGAAAATTATATTTTGAAACAATATGTTTCTGTCAACATATGTTTTTATTTGTCTGACAATGCGGTATATATAGTGTATCTATATTATACAGTATATCATTAATCACAGTTGTTCACCGAAACAAATAATTTATTCAATGTGCATCTTTTTCCAATTTACTTCATTATCGATATTGTTATTTGATGATAATTTAGAATATTAATACTTAGTAATCGAAAAAGTAGTCATATTTCAAGAGAAGGTATTTGTTAAAAATGTTTTATTGTTTTAGACACTTTCCGTAAGTTTTACTTATTTTATGTCTATCGTTACTTTTTTTATGTATATATAGAATTGCTAAAATTTAGTATTAAATTATTATATGAGAATATTTAAAAATAAATGTAGCATTATTTTGTGTGTCTACAAAATATTGTATACCTTAATATTATTGAAGTTGAAATGTAAGTGTTGCTGAAAACTAATGAAGTATCCTTTCTGAATATCGGCCTATTTTTAAAAACAAATATATGTGTTATCTTTCAAAGAAGTTATTCAAATTTTATTTTTATGTGCGAAACATTTCAAAATGTACGAGTTTCAAAGTACACATTTTCAGATATTTTAAAATACTTAGTATATATTAATATATTGAATTCAAAGTAACGAAACGGGTTTTCTGTATACTACGACATGTTTTTATAAGAATTTACGTAGTGTTTTTACATTACATTGCATTACATTTTTTGATTTTATAAAATATGCAGTGTTAAAAACAACTTTGTTTATAAAGATGATCGATTCTTCCAAACTACCTAGTTTGCCAGTTTCGAAGTATTGACGGAACAGATGCCTTACATGGACACCAGTAAACCTCTGGGCCACTTTTCCTGTGGATGTTTGGCTGGTGCCTATGCGTCTATGGTAACACAGCCATTCGATGTCCTCAGAACTCGTTTCATCGCTCAGGGTGAACCAAAAATTTATAGGTATGTCATTAAAATTAAAAGTTTTTAATGTATAATATAATACATGCGAAAATAGTAATATCTAGCTTCGTAACACATGTTTAACTACAGTTCAAGCTAAATGTCCTGTTGCTTTATTTATCTTTATTTTATAATTGTCTTACCATTCTTTTTTGGTGTGTATTTACAAATTTTCTTTTTAACTTATTATATTCTTTTAGTATAGAAACGTCCAGTTCATTTAATTTACAAACTATTTAGACTGAAAAAAACTCACTGCCGTTTATTTCTAACTCAACTTTGTGCTGTTGAGGACATGACTTTTTTGTAAAATTATTTAAACAAATCGTATGCTCGCTGTATCATATTTTAATATAACTATTTATCAAATTGGTGCGATTCCCGTAGCATAACATTGAAATGAAAAAAATATAGGGAGCCTAATGCTACTAAATTTTGAAAGATAAAAATATAAAGCCTAACTGTATTTGTCGCAGGAAATATTCTTCAACTCATGCATACACTCTATATCTAGACCCACCTTTTTAAAATATAAAGTGACCCACATAATTTACTTTATTTGATTTGGCCATACTCAGAATGAAAAATATCTTCAGAAAATGAATATTAAGCTCAATTTATGGATATAACAACTTGATATTCATAGAGTCTTTTTTCTTTGAAGTATCAATTATATTATTATATTTTACCTTTATTATGTAATTATTATTGCAACTTACTGCTGCGAAGGTACTAAAATATATTCATTGTTTTAAAATATTTAATTAAAATTTATTTTAGTATATTTTTTTGAATGAATAATTTTCTTATTAATAAAGCTATACAACTACATCCATACTATACTGTACTATATCTACCTCATTAAGTTATATATTGACTATCATTGTCTATTTCAAAAATTGCATATTATTACAGAAATCAAAATCATTTAGCGTATTAGGGTTACTTTTCTGAATTTATCCAGACCCTGCGTATGGTATTCAGTTCGACTTCGTACTTTGAATTATCAGTGAGCATGCATGTGTGAGGATAAACTCACAGTAAGTAGCACGCTGCACCACTGTATTAGTCAATCGATTGCGACTCTGCGAAGCGTTGTCAAATGAGAATGCTAAACACTATTATGAGAGCAAAGGCTGTGAAGCTACAGAACGCTCTCAATCCTTTTTATCTCTATAGTAGGTACTTTAAAGATACAACTACTCTGTAATTTGCATAATGTATTAGTTTCTCTTTCTTGTTCCTCGATTGCTGGTTTTTAAAGTTGTTACACTTGATCTCTGCACCTTTAATTCAATTATTATCAGCATTATTATCATATTATATTAGTACGATGTTATCTTTATAATATGCCCTATGCCTCGTATCAGAATACAAAACAGGCAATAGTATATAAAGTGCAGAAGCTCGCGTTTCTATACGAGCCTAAATACAACATTATTATCGGACTATACTATTATATTACTACAACGAAAGTGCTTTAGGAATGGACTGATTTTGCTCTAATTTTAGAAATTTGTATACGTGAATGTACTCAGTTAACTGAGTTGAGGAAACAGAATTTAAGTGGGATTCAACTAGAAATCAATAAAAATAATTCTGATATGTTTATCTATATAGATTTTAAAAATTTTAATAAGTGATGAGATTGTTATTATTCTATATTTATATTTTTTTAATTAGAAAATAACCTCTAACGATAATTAAATCAAAAATTATAATCAAACTTAGTTATATTTAAAACTTAATATATTAAGTTTTTAATTATCTGAATTTAAAAAAAGATTACTTATTTCAATCATTTACGAGCGTGTATTACACTGACAAAGACAATATAACTAGTAAAAGCAGTTCATTACTAATAATATGACCAATTCTAAGATAACTCAACAGTTCATAATGAATAATTATGGATTACATGCATTTTATTATATTTATATTATTTTAATAAGATAGGATATCAGGAACTGATTAGATGACACATTTTAAAGTAACGAGCGAGTTATTGCTTTTCTTTAGTATAAAGGCCAACAAGATCGAAACTAATTTTCTACTGGATTTGTTGACTGGGTGTATTTTACTTATTTAAAATAATTTTACTTATTTTCTTGTTATTTAAAGTTAATACAATGGCAGTCCGGCTAGATTTGATTCTTTCTTACATGCTAAGATCTATTAAGAAGGCGGTCTAGTTCTAAGGTGAATGCTTAAATTACTACCAGTATCACCAGCGTAAAGAAGTTACCATGATCAGCTATGTCTTTATTACTAAGTTTATATTAAGTATAAAATCAATTTATTGTAAATTATTATTTCCACTACAATCGTTATGCACATTTATTAATTTTATATAAATTCAAAAGCTATGTATTTATAAATGCCTCTTCTTTTTTGTGACCAGTACTTTTTCTTCCATTTTAATATCCTGTTTATTTATCTATAGTTATTTTTTAAATGTGTAATTAATTAATAAACTTTGTGTTGCACGATGTGAATGTACAAAGTTCGTAGAAATTCACTAGATTGAAATATATTTAGTATTACTAGTTAAACTAGTAATATTTATAAATTTTATCTTCACTTCTTCTTTAAAATATTTTATGTGCTGCATTCTGCTATGGTTTATGGTGGTTTGTTTTCACTCTCGGATCTAAGTAACTTTAGTACAACCCCGACAAGTAAAAACGCCGCCCCGATACATGTTTATTTTTTGCTATTATTATGAAAATTTTACATTAAAAAATACTAATTAGCTCTATTTGTACAATTACAAAACCTTTTAACGATGTATAGGATAACTAAACATGAAAATTAATTAGTTCCATCACTTTAATCAACATGTCAGCTGCTTGTGCAGTTTATTTGCGGCCTATTGTGAGTGTAGCTATTTCATGTTGACTGGCGCATCACCCAGAGACTCCTGCCCAAACACCTGCAGACCAACAGTGTAGCTGACCTTCCGAGGACTGGTCATCCTCGTGTCTCAACACCAAGGCAAGACCGTGTTCTGATCCACATGTCTTCAGGAAACCCACGCCTTGTAGCACGTCAACTTCGTCAAAGATGGTTCTTGGAGCATTGTGTCAATGCCAGCCTCATTATAGTGAAGAATCATCTTCTAAAGTCTGGCTTGTCGGGTCACATTGCAAGACGCAAGCCTTTGCTTTCTGTGCGTCACCATGCTGCAAGGTTGGCGTGTGCTCGAGAACGGCCAAACTGGACTGTCCAACAGTGGAGAAGGTTCTTCTTCTCAGATGAGAGCCCCATTCACTTAGTGATGGGTCGTCAGAGATGCTATGTGAGACGGCGCGGAGGTTCCGCAATGCAACAGCAGCATCTGCGCCCATCAGTCCACTCTTCTGGAGGAAAAGTAGATGTCTGGGGAGGTTTCTCTCACAATGGTGAACGCCCTTTGATCCGCTATCACGGCTCTATATGATAGCAGCAGCCTACACAGAGATCCTGGAGAAACATCTGGTGCCTCTTGACTTGCCTGGAAGACAGATCCTGTTTCAACAGAATAACGCTACCAGCCACACCGCCAGGATAACATGAGCATTCTTTGAGGAAAACAACATCACTGTGATGCCTTGGCCTGCCCAATCGCCCGATCTCAACCCTATTGAGAACGTGTGGGCGCATATCCAGCGGGAGATCGACAGCACGGAGGTGCGTAGTCTAAATGGCCTATAGGAAGCAGCTCAGCAAGTGTGGCAAGCAATCCCTCAAGAGTTAATTAACAACCTCCTGGACTCAACGCCAAGACGCTGTCAATTTGTGATCGCAGGACGTGGCAGAGCCATTAAATACTGAGATTTATTGTATTCATTACATTTAATGTAATTTTTTCATAATAATCAAAAAAAAAACATAAAAATGTATAGGGGCGGCGTTTTTACTTGTCGGGGGTGTATATCCTACTTCAGGCTCATTATATGCGCACTATTCTAATAAATATATAAGTATGTTTTAGTATGAAATCTTGTACAGTTAGCCTGAATATAATTGTATTATACAATTGAAAGCGTTAGCTACTACCTAATTCTTTTGTTTTACTAGAATGCTACCGATTATAAGTTTAATATCTCTATATTAATTAGTGCAGTCAACAATGTTTTAACATATGATATGTTAAAACATGATATCTTATTATATTTTAAACATTTAACATTTCTGAAGATTTCAACACCGAAAGCCATTTTTTATATATAACCTAATAACTGAGATATCGCGAGTTTTAGGTGACAATTCCTATCATCAAATGTTAAAACAGTTTTTTTCCACGAGTAAAATATCTGCTGCTGTTATCAATTTAAACAGATTTCCGGTCTAGTAGTTATTAATCCATTTAGTACGTACCGGATAGATCTAATAAGCTTATTACGTCATGTAAAAAAGTTGAGAAACATAGTAATCTATATCATAGAAATATAGTTTAATAGCTGATCTTAGAATATAATAGCATATTGTTCACCCAACGATGTCTAAAGGGAACCAAGAAAGAACCACTGCCATGCGAGAATTACATTTTCAAATTAAAAACAGGAAAATATATATGTACATACATATATAATGACATGACATTCTCGGGGGTGCTTTTATCATAGGAATAAGACCAAACGTGGTCTATATCGAACAATATATGTTTGTCGCTTCGATTCTACTTCTAACTCACCTCGCACTTTGTCCTCCAGTGTGGCAGAATCCATCCAATGAGCTACCGACAGAAA
Source organism: Invenusta paracnida (assembly GCA_036023295.1). Classification (NCBI taxonomy): domain Eukaryota; kingdom Metazoa; phylum Platyhelminthes; order Proseriata; family Coelogynoporidae; genus Invenusta; species Invenusta paracnida. Next base: position 885 of record JAYRBW010060573.1, on the reverse strand, counting down.
AGCCTGAAATGTCACTTCTTGTTGCGTTCCAGTGTTCACTTTAATCCTCTTCAGAATCTGGAAATAGTTAAAATACTTAATTAGAGAGAAAGGAAAAAAAGAAGAGAAGGAAATAAAATAAGGATTAAGAAGAGAATGGTGGGAAATAAGGATTTAGAAGGGGAAGGGATGAAAGGAAAAGTAGGGGAGGGCTATAAGAAAGAAAGGAAAAGTAGGGGAGGGCTATAAGAAAGAAAGGAAAAGTAGGGGAGGGCTATAAGAAAAGAAGGAAAAGTAGGGGAGGGCTATAAGAAAAGAAGGAAAAGTAGAGGAGGGCTATAAGAAAAGAAGGAAAAGTAGGGGAGGGCTATAACAGGCGTCTGGTCCAAAATTCAATCTAAATCAATAAAACTTGTGTTTTTTCTCATCAATAATATTTTTATATCGCTCATTAAACTTTGTATCACATTAGTAGTTTTTTAATATGAACATACCTAACATTTATACATGCTTGGCTTTAATAAATGTATACATTGGTTTATTTTATATAGATTTGTTTAGTAATTGTACTTGAGAAATACAATTTTAGAATATTTTAAACGAAACTTCTAATTCACATTCTTCAAACAAGTCACTTAAGTGTGATCAGTTTTCTATATTTTGTACATATTATACATACCTTGTAGACTTTACAGTTTAGAAATTTTTTATACTCGTATTGTTGATTTATATGCGTGTTGAACTATTCTATCTTTTGTATATTGGTTTATGAATAACTCAAGATAACAAGATATATTGTTTGAATGCCAACTATTAACAGTATTTATACACTCGTATATGCTACTGTACCATTTGTATATAATGACATTGTTTGAGCTAGTCAAAATTTATATATATTAGTAATCT
>JAYRBW010060572.1:0-10712 GCA_036023295.1 Invenusta paracnida | reverse complement strand
TGTTTAGCACAATATATACTTTATAGTGTACCTGGTTAATTATTATATACACTGATTTCCAAAATAAATGGAAAAACATGCTAATAGTAATAAAACAAAACGGGAAGCAATTTTTATCAATCAATAGGAGGTAGCCCTAAATAGGGCTGTTATCGCGTTCTCTGAGGGGGGGCGGTTGAGGACTTGTTGGGCTGTAGCAGTCAGTATCGGGTGTGTCTCGTGTCCACCCCGAGCTACGATGACAGCTCCGAGACGTTTGGGGAGGCTGTTGATGTAGGCTTAAGGAACATTGCTCCACTTCTTCAACCCATTCTTCCAATTGACGAAGGGATTCAGCCGCTTGAGGTCTCCTATGAATCTTCCACCAGATGTAGTCCCAAACATGCTCATTTGGGTTGAGGTCAGGAGATCTTGAAGGCCACTAGTGAGTCCTGACACCGGAATCCATCAGAAAGGTGGCTACTCTCGCGGCACGGTGTGCTGGGGCATTGTCGTCTTGGAAGATGAAGTTATTGGGCAAATTATCTGATTGGAAGAAATCTCGAAGAGTGTCGATGTAGGTAAGCTGATTGACAACTGCCCTCAAAAAAACTATCCGACTGAGGCCCTCGTTCCAAATTGCAGTCCAGATGTGAACCGATCCACCTCCAGCTTGGAGCGAGTGTGTCAAGTTTCTCGGATGGAATCGTTAACTAGACTTTCTCCACACCAGAACATGCCCATCACTACCATTGCGTCGGTATCGAGTTTCATCAATGTAAATAACCCGATTCCATACATCTTGCCAGTGACCTCGCCTCATTGCCCATTCCAATCTTGCGGTGATATTGGCTGGACTCAATAATGAACAGATGGCCCAGTGGCGCTTCCTGATCCCTGCTTATTTCAAATGCTGAAACACAGTCTGAACCAAAACTCTCTCTTTCCAGTATTGGACCAGCTCTCTAGCACTTGCTAGATGGGGAATTGACAAAGCCAACCGGGCCAAAAAACAATTACTTCTCACCAACATTGCTTTGGGACTCCCTGGTTGGCTGTTAAAAGACAACTTTCCATCCTTATTTTCTCTTATCCACCTGTAAATTGTGGTTTTTGGTACTCGTAGTTCCTCAGAGTTTTCAGAAATAGATAATTTATCTCTTATTAAACCTAATGCTAGAACTCATTTAAAATATTTTTATTCTCTTTTATTCATTACTTAATAAACCACAAAAAACAACCTACTCAGACAGCCTTCAATGCAAAAATGACCAAGTCTATAAAGTACACCAATTTAAAGAGGCATACACCAATCAGCTATGATAGCTTCTAACTAGCGATTAACTGTTAACTACACTAGAGGCTTTCAAGCATGCAGTCGATCGCTCAATCTTATTGGTCCACACGCTGGCTGCAGATAATCAATGCAGTGTCTGCATTGTATTTGCAAAGAATGGTACAGTTTATGTTGCACTAAGCAGGCAATATTTCCATTTATTTTGGCTAACAGTGTATATATATAATAAATAAATAAATAAATGGAGATTATCCTAAATTATTGCTATATATTATTTGTTTATTTAGCTTAAGATTTTAATAAAATTTTAACAAAATAATTTGGGATGCTAAAATACAGGATTGCCAAGTTTTATAAGTAATCTTGTCAAGTCTCAAGACTCTTTAATATTCAAACATAGAAGTATAGAACTAGAAGTGATTATACACAAAGGTTTAATACATGTGATTATCTAAAATGAATTACTAATAGTATACTTAGTCTTAATTATTAGTATTTATACTTTATAGACATAATATAAGTATAACATATTAGTGTCATAAGTCATAAGAGAACAGGTAAGATTAGTTAATATAATTTGTTTAACAATTTTATGAACAAACCTTGTCCTTAGTTTAGACAGATAATTAAAAATAAATCATTTACATTGATTAAGTATTACTATTAATTAGTATTGTCTCTTGATATGAAGCGCTGTGAGTATGTGAAGGCGTTTTGCATTTGTTATTTGCATCAATGGACTATATGAGTATGACTATTTAATGAATTAGAAGCTTAGCAAAACATCAGTATGACTATTTTTACAAATACAAAGTTTTGTGAAAAATCAGTTAGACTATTTTTGAAAATTGGAAGCTTAGCAAAATATCAGTTGGACTAAATAATATTTTTATGAATCTGAATCTTAGTGAAATATCAATTGAACTAAAAAATATATTTACAAATTGGAAGTGTTATGAAATAATATGAGTTGGACTAAAAAATATTTTGTGAATTGGAAGCTTGCTTAAGGACAACTAGTGGGTCCATTATCAATCAGTTGAGATTCCTAAAGAATAGATTTAACAGAAAGTTTCCAATATTATATCTTATAAGAACTCATACTGAAAAGCATTAGAGACTAAGTGGATTTAAAAAAATGAAGATACATATACTGGAGATGACTATATTTTGAAGTTCCAATTACCCATAATTATTTGCTCTTGTCAAATGGGGCTTGTCTATTTTGCATGGGAATGCGAGTCCTGAGAAAGGTTTCCCCATCAATTAGCACATTCTCCAGACACATGGAAAATAATGCTATTGCATTTCAAGAGTTAAAGATAGCATTATCAGTCATAGAGGAATTATGCATGTTCCTAAAGCATCTATTTTTTAGAATCAGAGAACTGTATCATAAATATTAAGGTCACATCAAACTGCAGAGATACTGAAAAGCATTAAGAAATAAATTGAGACAAAAGAATATAAGGCAGAAAATGAAAAGCCAAGTTTAGTTCTGAAATACAGAATACTAAGCAAGACATGGGTTTACCTAATCACTTGTGGCTAATGAAATCATAGTCTGCAGATGGTTTTGAAGTCTTAAGTAATTAACAAAGTTGCCCGTACATGTTAATGCATAGTCTAAAATTCAATTGAGCATGGAACAATATTTTACCCTAAATAATAAATAAAGTGAACAAAAATATAAAAATTTAACTTTGATTTTTGCATTGATTGTATTGTATTGACATTTTATAAAATTTCATAACAATTGCACACTTAATTGTATTGTACCTTTTATTAATAAAAATTGTGGTAATGGTATATACCACTGACAATTACACAAAATAGTGAAAAGACCATGTACCATTTGAAAACTATTGCTGCTTTTTCTGTTAGGGTTTCTTACCAAGTAATCAACATCCAAAAATGGCATACAATTAACAAAATCTTAATTTTATCCTCTACACAATGATATAAAATTCATATTAATAATTGATAGTTTAATAACTGAAAAAGTGCTCTTGCAATTTTCAGTCAATGACTTTTTATTTACGAAAATTAAAATGTATGTTTAATGAGCTAATTTTTACAGATGCTTTATTAGTTATATATAATATACACATATTAATAACAAATATTAGTAATTAATCATATGTTTATTTCGTATATGCGAGTAAGTAAGATATAATTTAATTAGTAAAATATTACAAATTATCTGAATTTCAATGTTCTCATAACAATACATATAACTCATAATATTATACCATATTTACTCTAATAGAACCCAGATAAGAGGGCCGAAATGAAATAGAACCCAGGTAACTCAGCATGATTTAATTTGGTATATTTTTATTATTTTACTTTTGTAAGTACATGTAGGTACAAAAATAATTAGTGGCGTTTTACATTTTATTTTTCAAAATAATTTTTTCGTAAGGATTTTTCCCTTCTAATTTAATAGAACCCAGGTGGTTCTATTAGAGTAAATATGGTAATAGGCATTTAATAAGGAATTATTAATTCAGAAGAATATCAATTGTTCCAAGTCATGTTACAGTTGATGCAGCATAAAATTTGTTCCATTAAAAGTTGTTTTTTATTAGCCTGAATCGATTACAACAAGAATTAAATCTACCAATATCCAGTTTTCTTACCATCTGTATATAAAGCCAAAATAATACTGTAACAGATTGAAAAACATTTAAGGGCTTTGAATTGAATCACTTTAGAGTCTTCTGGTGCTGATTCCATCACAGACGAAATTGCCATTATACATTGTCAAAATATAAATTAGCTAACTTCAATTTCTAACTTACAAACTAACTGTCTCTATCAAAATATTTTAGAAATTCAATGTAGTTTGACATTGTGTATTGTAAATACATGTACTATTAACAAAATTTACTAATAAATAAATAATCAAAATAACAATACATAAGTATGATAACATCATGCAAATCAAGCCCTATAATTTCTGTCCAGTTTCTCACCCACTAAATATGTATAATTAATAATGTAATAATGCACGAATATTACAATACAACAAAGATACTAATTGTGGAACACATTAAAATAATTATATTTAGACATTAAAGTACAACAATCAGTTTGCTATCTTATCTATATAATCATTTTTGGGCCCTGTAAATTATTTGGCTAGAAATTTTAAGCACATTGTTCCAATTTACTAGACAGAATAATCAAGCATTCGTCCCCTTGGACTCCTTAATCCTTAAGACCTCTTGACTTGACGTCAGAGATTAAATCATTCTTTCTATTACTCACAAAATTTCTACAAACCAAATCATAATATTACTTTAAATTTAAACCTCAGTATTTTCTTTTGAATTCAAACTTATTTGTCATATTTAATTTATAATTCTAAAACAATGATCTTAAAGCACATTGTCACCTTAAAATGATACTATCAAGTGAGAACTGACACCCAAAATCACGTACTCATTGGAATAATAGCAAGAAGTAACAGTTTTTAAGTATAAATTAAATTTGATTAGATCCACATTCTTGTAATGTAATTCTGTGTAGTTGGTCACACCAGAAAAACCAAATAAGATATATATTAATAGATAACGTCATTTACTAAATCAATTAAGTGTATTTAACTAAACTAGATTCCTGTTTGAACATTTGTTCTTGTAAAAATGGATATTTTTTGATAAAAATTTACACTTTGAACCTAAGCAATCCATAGAGGGGAGTAAGAGAGAGTTTAAACATTAAAGAACCCACCTACCGCCTTTTTGCTGTAATTTTTAAATGAATATCTGAAGTACTAGGTATAATATTCACTGGTTTTTCATAAAATAAAGTTTTTCAACATTAGATTTATATTCACTAATGTGTTTCCAAAAGTAGAATGCCTATGCAACATTCTAAAAATGAACCACTTTTAGTTAAACATGAGTAAAACATAATTTTAAAAATTGAATATGCATATCTTTTTTGACATCTGATTGACTTTCTAAACTCTGATTGAGGTACTCTTTAGTTTCATATATAATAAAATTTTGAAGTACAATAAAAATATTTCTAGCAGCATATAAAAAATTTCCTAAAATATATAACACACGAAATTTTTTAAGTTGTGCAGTATTGTTTCATTGTTTCTAAAGTTTCTTTGTTTAAACTTCATTTTCAGATTTATGTAAATTCAGTATTTCACACATTTTCAAGGAAAATAATGGATGCCAAAACAGTTTGTGTAATATGTTCTAAACACACGGAGAAAAAGTGTCAGGTGTGTCAGAAGGTATATTATTGCAGCAGAGATTGTCAATTAAAGGATTGGAAATTACGACATAAAAAAGAGTGTCAACAAAGTGCTTCAAGATCCGTTGATGAAAGTAAGTCAAAGAAAGTTATGTTTCTTTCGTATTCATTTCCTTTGTTTGTGTGCGTCGTAATAAGTGTTGCATTCTTTTTTTCCTTTTTTTAGTGGTTCTTATTCTTAGTACATTTAGAAGTTTATCTATTTAAGAATTTGATATTTAAAAAGTGTCCTATACATATATATGTAAGTATAATTAGTCTTGGAGCCCAGAGGCTCCAGCCTAATGGAACGAGGTCCCAACAATCAATCCCCTAGATGTTTAGTACTAATCCCACATCATGAAACTGAATGTCTGCCGTTGCATAGGCAGTTCTTTAGTACCACCAGACACTTTTTCTAATTTTCTATATTAAAGAATAGGAGAGAATTCATAATTTAGACCCAATTTTCATGAAAATGCACATTTTCATGGAAATAACTGTTTTAACATTTATTAAGAATACAATGGTGCATATTATTTTGTTCGTTTTAGTGTTTTCTATACGTTAGAAACGCATTTTGATGGATAAGTTCTATACTTTATTTTCTAGAAACATTTGAATATTAGTTTTTAAGCCTATTTTAGGAATATTTTAGTTAAAATAAACTTGAAAACTAATATTCAAATATTTCTAGAAAAAGTGTCTGGTGGTACTAAAGAACTGGCTATGCAACGGCAGCCAGACATTCAGTTTCGTGATGTGGGATGTTATAAGTACTAAATATCTAGGGAGTTGATTGTTTGGACCTCGTTCCATTAGGCTGGAGCCACAGGGCTCTCGGAGTAAATCCATTAGAGTTAATATTGTGAAATAGAAATTTATAGACTGATCAAAGGAACAGAAACATGCATATATATATATACTCCGATTGAAGGAACAACTGATTCGTGATTAAAATAGTTTATTAAAGAAATAACTCTTGTTTAACAGCTATACATAACTTTTTCAAGTGTAAGAATATAATGAAATTAATTATTCTCTTAAAATGAATTGATAGAAACAAGTAAACAGAATAATAAGTAAATATGCGAATTATGAAAATTAAAACGTGGAAAAAGGAAAGTGGATTCGATGGAAAGTGCTTCTTTTATTTGTAAATCGAAGTCGTTTTTGTTATGTTCAAACATCCTGTTTTTTTCTGTACAGTGATCGTTTTTAATTTCCATCTGTCTTTAAAAATATCAAAGCTTTCACATTCAGTACGACAACTTTAACAACTGATGGAGAAAATCACCTGAAAAATATTGAATACGGTTTCAAAATTCGTATCTAAGAATGTTTATAATTCAAAATAAAAAATCTTTATGCATCGAGTGTCAGCATTTTATCTTGAAGCTTTGTATACAGTATATTTTCAATTAAACTTGGCAGCGTTTATTGGACTACATAAATTTGTGAATCGGGGTTCATATAAGATCTGTGTTTATTTCAATGTATTAGATTTTAATACAGCATATATATTTAATTTTGTAAGTGAATAACACATGCATAGTACAAAGCAGTTTATTATTAGTACCTAAAACATTCATAAATCGCGAGTGTACCTATAAGTTAGATATATGAGTGAATATTTCTGTCAAGGTAGAATATTTAGTATTTTACTTTATTGGTTTGAAATACGATAAATCAAATTAAAATATTGTCGTGTTCATTTAGGCTATATTAGATTTTAATGCGGCATGTAATGAATAAATTTGGTACTTTTACATCTGCCTTTAAGCTATCAGATTCTACTACATTAAATATATGGCGCCCAATGGGTCTTATTCATCCTAATTTGAGATCATTTCAAAGCTAATATGATTGGTCAAAGTATTACACGTATGACAGTTAAATAGTTTTGGTTTCAAAAGAACGTTTATGTTTATTTTTGATCAAGCAAATATGTTTTTATGGAATATTGCTGAAGGTTTACTGAGGAATAGCATACCTACAAAAATGGTACTTAATCTTCATGTTTGCGTTTTGGAGAATGATTAAGTTTTTTATGTACAATGCAGGTACTATTAAGAAAGAAATTTGAGAAATCCATTAAACAAGCATTTTTTAAAAACTAAATCTTCCAGTTAGTTTCCAACTAAATTTCCAGCTCTATAAATAAATTAGTCGACTTTATTTGTTGACTTTAAACCTTTTTCATATGCAGAATAATTTTAAATTGTTAGTTATTTCTACGGGAAGAATAATGTCGGAGTGCAGATAGAAGATACCCTTCAAATCAATTCTCTCTCTCAAAGTCTTCTTTTGCTGGTTTTTACCGGATATATTCTATTTTTCTAGTATTTATTTAATTTATTTTGGTATTTTTCGTTTAAACGCATTAAACTTTTGAAATGTTTTGCACTTGAAAAAGTTGTTTGTAGTAACAATAAATGTTGCAGTTACTAATTTTATAATAATAGACTTGAAATTAATGAGACCTGTCATCACTAGAAAAAATGCATTATACATACGTGATATTTTTTAATAATGCAGACATTTTTTAAATTGTTGCCCGAGTCATTGACTTGATTAAATGAAGTAAAATGTTTAACTCAAGTAAATTGTGTGCTGCATATTATATAGCTGTTCAAATAGCAAAATTTACAAAAAAATGAATTCCATTCAATAATGTGTTGGGCAAAAGTATTATGTAACATAATAAAAAAACTGAATTATATTCATATAGATTAATATATATATATATATATGTATAGTGAAATACCTAAATGGGATAATTGTGTGCTGCATATGGCTGTTGAAATATAAAAAAATACATTTAATAAAAATGTTATACTGCTAATAGTACCTGAAGTGTGTGGCAAAAGTTGTATAATAAAATACATTGTATATGTGTATCTAATTATCGTAATAGTTGAAAGCCCTTAAACGATTAGGCAAATTAAGATACGGAAAATTATAAACTAGCAAAATTGTTACATACAAACATGTTTTTAATGTTTCTTTACTTTACCGCTGTACCCAAATTTAGTTTTATTCATATTAAAATTGTTTTCTTCTTTTTCAATGAAATTTTATATTTTACAGCAGTTCACGCGACTCAATCAAATTCGAGAATTCCAGTCAAAAAAAAGGACTATGAAATAATGAAAAAAGGATCGGCTGCTAATGAACTACCCTTGGAATCTATGCGGTTATTCAATCATATGAGCCAATCTTTAAACTTATTTTCGACTGGAATTTCTAGTCCAAATTATTTTATTGAATATAAAAAGCGCTACAAGGATGATAGACCTGAAATATACGATATTATGGAACGTTCGGTTATGTACAGCACAGTGGATTGTACCATGGGGGATTTAGATGTATTTATTAATAGCCAATGGAGTGATTTTAAATTAAAACGTTGGGGTCATTGCGATATTGCAACATTAAATACATTTTTGAACAATAACCCAAAAGTGGGAGACATTGTTGAACGTGACCCTTTTCCTTATGGTACCGTTCAAAGTAATGGGCAATTTCTAGATATACAGTTGTACAATTTAATGAAAAATTCCCCGACTCATGAAAATGTTTTCACAATTGGCAATACATACGTAGCAGTTGGCTATGTCGATATTCAATTGCTTATTTTAGCTGAATTGGTTGAACCCGAAAGTCCTCTTCCATGTCCAGCAAAACCACTTTTATTTATTGGATATGATAAATCAGAAATTTGTGTCGCAAGAAGTTTAATTACATTTCGGATGCTGCAGAGTGGATGCGAGCCGAAAAGTGTTCTGCAGGTGATGTTTTCAACTGGATGGAACAGAGAAACATTGACTGATTTCCTTAAAGTTTGTGCTAAGATACTCGAAGAAGCAGAGCAGGGAGAATTCTCCTGCAACAAGCGTGTCACTGAATTAGTAAAATTTTGGATCCAAAAAAAGTTGCGTGTTAAAGAGGCTCAAAATCAATGGAACAGGTATGTTGAAAATAAGGATTTTGAGTTTGTCACCAATTTTGAAAACATGGAGGACAAGATTCAATATTGTCGCTATTTATCTACTGGATTTCTATTTGAAGATGACGAGAGTAAATTCTGTCAAGGAAACGTTACTATGTTTCGATTTCCAGAAAGTTTTAGTAGCTCTGTAAACGAGCGAGACAACCTTTTCTTCAGTCTCGCAGAATCTGTGCAAACTAAAGCTTTCTCTGATCCAGGTACAAGCTTGGTTTCTGCAATTAGTCACTTTTATCTGAAAAAGATGTCAGAACTGCGTAAAGGGGTGCTGGGCGGAAAAGTTAATTGTAAATTTCGAGTTGCTGAAGTTACTCCCACTTCGGAGAAGCTGCATTCTGAAATTCGCGAACTTGACCCTGCTCTAATAGATTGGTCCAATATTTTTGACTATCTGCCGAAGAAGAAAATTCTTAAAATGGCATTACAGTGTAGCGGAAAGACTACTCGACATTCCTGTCATTTCATGAATTGGGGACATTATGTTTTTGGTGCGTCCATCTGTGACTACAAGAAACGGAATCCTTTCTATCGCACTCTCAAGAAGCAACTTGATGAAGTCTTCGATTCTTGCAAAAAAGACCTGCGTTACCTTCGTCGTGACGGATATTATCGATTTTCCATGAATGTAGCTGATTTCATGTTGACAAGGAAGACGTACAAGTATTTCCTTGATTATCTTTTTAATCCGAAATGGGTAGTTGTGGAGCCTGTTGTTTTTGAAAAATTCGGCTGCTTTGAACGCTCTCACACAACCTTTCAAGTCTATTTTCGCTTCAAAGACAACTTGGAAGTCTTTTAGGTAAGAGTGGTTACATTTGTTTTGTATTCATTTTGTACATATTGTATATGTATAAACTTTAATGTTTTTACATCGTTATGGGTATTTGTGATTATTATTATTAGATTTATATATATACAGCTATGGCCAAAAGTCTGGTAACAAGAGAAAAGTTTCACTAAATTTCTTAAAAATTCATAGTATTCCAATAATAAGTTTCATAATAAGTTTTCCAGGAATTTAATTAAATAATTATACAAAATATGTGGAAAATACACAGAAATATCAATATTTACTGCAATGTCCCTTCATTCTATGCGCCCTCTTCTCTATAGCAACTATGGCCCCAATCAGTACGGTTTCAAATCTAACTCCAGCACAACTTGCGCACT
>JAYRBW010060571.1:0-10712 GCA_036023295.1 Invenusta paracnida | reverse complement strand
GTGACTTATTTACGAAATAGGTGACTTATTTAATAAATAAGTGACATATACGTGACTGAACCCTTTGGTCCGCCATATAATACACCACAGAATGAGACAGCATACTGTTGTCAATTGATACATTTTTCAAACTTTAATCAGCGAACAAATACTTTAAAATTTGTTACCAGCTAATGAAAGATGTTACATAATAATCGATGGAGCACGTCCACATCTGAAAATCAATGTACCCGAAGAGCAACGCTATTAATTTGAACTAAAAATGCTTTCTCCTTATCATCATTGAAGGATCAAACTGATCAGTTAGTTCATAGTTGTTTTAAACAAAATATTCGAACAGTAAGTAAACTTGCTGAATCAAACATAATGCTTGAAAATAATGACTTGAATGGTCACAGAATAGAGCAAGGACTAACTTTAACTGATTGCATAGCAATACTTTTGATACGACTTGGTGGTGAAGCGCTTGACGGAATTACTTTACAGAAATGTCAAAATTGGTGTGAAAGAATTCATCGCTACTTACCATGTTGATTAGATGGTCAACGAATGATTCTCGCTTAATGATATTTTCAATGATGATTCTCGTTTTACTTTTTATTTCATGATGCATTTTATTGAGAAAACCTTGTTTGGATGTTCAACGAATAATTTGTTTACCTTACATCTTTTTACTTTATGATCTTATTAATAAATAAACTGTATTTCTAATAAGTATTTGTTTTAGTTTTACCAGTTTATATAAAATGTTTTGTTTTTTAATTTATCTTTTAATTTTTTAATAATGAATGTTTATTTAATGTAGGTATTTCTGTTAAATTTTTCAAAATTAAATACAATTTTATTAAATTGATTGCATATTAAATTAAACTGATTGTATAATATTTCTAATATTATGTTGCTTAACTGACTTAATAATTTGAATGTCATTTTTATCCTCCAAAATGTTTTATAAAGAATGCATGTTAAAAAGATTAACTATGTAATTAAAATAAGTGTTATTTTTACTAAACTGAACGAGAAAGCAATAATTTCAGCAGTCTTTCGGTTTCCTTTTTCACCTGTAATTTTTAAATAAAGACAAAGTTACTCCATGCCAACCACCAATATTCACTTATATAATATCAAGAATACTTTTAATTAATCACTCTCAGTACAATGTGAATTTATTTGTCTTTCAAAATACTTACACATCCAAGCATGCATCTGTTTTCTTTGATAGCTCCGCAGCAGCCACAGAAGCCGACTACGAAGATAAAAACACCAACTCCGATCATGACGTAAGCCATGTTTGTGAATGCGGGATCGTTCACCAAGATAAACTTCTGCATTTTTAATAAGTTGGAATCGGCAGCATAGATAGCTCCGATTATTATCAGAGCTGCTCCAGAAAGCTGAAATTTGAGAAAGAAAATAGTTCCATATTTCGTTTTATTATAAAGTATCATTTAAAATGTTAAGGAAATTTTAGACTATTTTTGAGATTTGGGATTGAATTCAGAATATTTTAATATACATAATTGATAAAAATCTGTTATAATTGATAAATTTTCATTAACTGTAATAGAAATGTACATAATAAATAATAAATATTATATTTTAAATATTGGAATAGGCATATCAAAATGTTCCGATGAATAATTTGTAGAATTATTAATTTCTTTCGTATTACTACTAATACAAATACAACTACTATTTTTTTATTGTCATAGATATATATAAAATTAATAAATAATCATTATTATGTATGTTTTTATGCAACTTATCAAATGACAATATCTGAAACATAAACGTAAATTATTTAGACAGCTTCTTATAAATCTAACATATATTTTTTAGCGGGCGTAAATCATACACAACTTAATTAATAAAAATAATTTTTAAATTTTACTTAATTTGATTGACGATCTAATAATTATTTACATATTATTATTATTATTACATTAATTATATTACTCACGTTAATTATTATATTTTACTACGTTTATTTCGTATGAAAAAATAAATATTTGCACCTCTTCCCATTCATTGCGCTTATTTGTTCTGAGTATTATTAAACCCTTATTATTATTATTATTTTTATATAATGTGATAATATTTATTTCAATTTTACTGCAGAATGATGACTAAAACGTATGCAATCACATGCGTGTTTTTGGGTAATTAATTATGTTTGATATAAACAAATTCTCCTAGGAGGTTTAAAACAAAAGCATTTTAAAAAGAGAAACGATCCACAAATTTTCGATGTTAAACATCCAATTCAGCTGTTTACTCCAATAGTCAGCTGACCTCACCTTTTTGTGTCTTATATTGTTTTTCGCTCTGTTTAACTTGCATTTATCACTCTACACATGAATAGCATGTTTAACATCGAAAATTTGTGTTAGAATAAACAGCATTGCGTTATTTACATCTCTTCTCATTTTAAATTAACATGATGTTAAAAGAATTGCATCAATATAAAAATGTATTAATTTAAAATTAATTAAATAATCAAATTTAATATCTATATACATATATGTAAATATATATTCAATATTAGACTGAATAATGGCATGTACTGATGATGTATTTTAGAGAAGCTCTATTATACATACAGTCATTATAAGTAACATTATAAATGCCGGTATGATTTTCCTCCTATATCTTAATGTCTTAAAATCGCTATGCGCTTAGTCAGTATCTTCTGCGTAAATTAGAATTAAAATGTGAAATTTCGTGTAATATTTTTGGAAGTTAATCTTTAAATAGTTATATCAACTAAAATCTTAAATAACTAAATATAAACAAAATCTTATTATTCAACGTATATGTCAAAATTTAAAAACAATCAGTCTTATAAAAGTTTTGGAAACATCCATCTTTCATTTTTTGGTAATCAGTCCGATTTAAAAATTAATTAGAGGTTTTATAAACATTTTAGATGTTATTTTAGGTTATTTCCCAAATTCTTTGATCGCTGTAAAAATACTGATAATATAATGTACTGATATTATAATGAAGTTTTCAGTAATGCATAATAAAAACGAAACTATCAAATGAATACAGTTTTACTTATATGTAGATACATTATTTATTACTGTATACCATGTTTCTTACTGCAAACGACTTCATAAAATAAATATAATGCAAAGGAAAGGAAAGGAAAGGTAACTCACCCAAAATAGTATGTTAAATGCAATCAGGAGAAATTTTGAGACTTTCGCTCCGCAACTTAATCCCATTTTCTGTCCGATTTATTTGATTTACTGTAAAATAAAAAGAGATATAATTGAACTAGCAGCGCAGTGTCTGAAATTTACTTATCTCGGTAAATTCTAGTTCCTCAACACTGTTTTGTCGTTAATCTTGTATTTTGGACACACTATTTATTAACTTATGTAGGTGCACATAATCTAATCTACACATTTAATTATAGGTTGTACACTCAGTGGTTGATATAATCAGTATTTATGTATCACCACCCAGATATTAAAGACATAATGGCACAGAACATTTATATACACGTGCGCGAATATTATTTTTCCTGCATAAAATTGGAATACTTTTAAGAAATTTAATTACTATACTGCTTCATCATTAGTACTAAAAGAATACGACAAAGCACACATAAGAAGAATGTGATGTATAATATATATGTACATAATATTTAAGCAGTAACATTTTAAGTAGTATTACAATTGATTATATTACTGCATAAAATATATTACGTTCGTTATTAATAATTTTAGGTTATGTACATTATATAGACTATGTAACACATTTAACGTATTAACTCGAATCCGTGTTACTTCGAATATGCACATCATTATTATATACATATGTGCATATTTTAAGCAAGATGGAATAAAATCTTGTAAGTGTATTACAATTTTTAAATTAATCAATATGGAATATGTATATATATATATATAACATATTACGAAATATATAGAATGTGGATATATAAATATATATATATTCGTATGTTTTTAAAGTAAAACAAATATATATGATTAAAATATAATATTTAATTAGATTATTTTACATAAGTTGTTAGCTTATACTCTGACGACCGCTGAAAATGAATTAAAAAGAATTTAAGCGACTACTGATGTGACATTTTTCAAAATCACCAAAAATATTTAAAGATCAATGCGCTCAACTTTATAAAATGGGATAATTTAAGAATACTAGAACTAAAATTATAATTTAATTATAAAATATACTTATGTTGTATATATGATTTTAAAATGAATGCCCAAAACATTTTTAATATATTGAACACTTTTTTTCTGTGTTAAAATAACTAATCTACATTATTTACAAATCTCCATTTAACTAATAATTAAAAGTCAATTTATAAACTTTTACGCTATCATATATAGTGTACAAAGCAGACCCTTCACAAATATAATGACCTGTTAGGGTGGAATGCGAAAACCGTCATAACTAAGTTAGGAGCTCCTAACTTTTAGCAGTGTTTTGCAATGGATGGAGAGCTCATTTAGACTTGAGGAGCTTTTTAGATTTTACGATGAAAATTTATATTAATATGTGTATACGCTAGTGATTATTTCAGGTATGTCTTACAAAGTGTTCTATTTATTTATTTGTAAATTAATTTACTAATTCATAAGTTTGTATTGATTAGTTAAATTTTTGTTCCTGCATTATTATTAAATATTATAGAATTACAATTTCATGGAGAATATTTATCGTTAAATAAAAAGGTTGCTATATTTGTTTAAATATAATTTTAAAAGTATATTTAATAATTATATTCGGTTATCGATACGATACGGTGTCTGCTATAAACAAATCGAAATAATTTGAAATACTTTACATCAAGTAGTAAATTTGTTTTTAATACTATAATACATATAGAGTATTATAAACAAGGAAACCTGATAATATTACTGAATAGAACGTTTCATTTCGTATATAATTATAATGTACTTTTCCTATAGATGGGTTATGCTAATAATTTGAAGTATACATAACAGAGAAAATTGTGTTTTTTTTTAAGAGAACAATATATTATTCAAAATACAATAAAATAAGATATTCTATTGTTTTATTTCAAAGGAATTGCTTTACAGTATAATGCCTTTATATACGTATTTGCCTCGTATATGAGAAAAAATGTACAATATTTTCATATATTATTTATAGATTTTAGTATGTTTGAAATTATATAATAATTCCAATTTATAATAAAATAGAAATATATATATAAATGGTACACCGATAACTTTTGTAACAGTTTAGGAAACGAACACACATACAGGCACATCAAATGTATGACAATATACTTTGTTTTAACACTTTATTATATATTTATGTATATACGTATATGAATATGTAAGTATACTTCTAGGTAAAGAATTATTATTAGTTAATTTTCAAATTAATACATATTTTTGCAACGTTATGAAAAAAGTCGAATATATATGTATATAGATTACTGTGTTAACGAAATGTAAACGACTTTTTATTCATAATTTTAATTCTAATTATTTTTATACAATTATAATAATAATTAATTAAAATTTATTTTGCATCAGCAGATTAAGTATGCTTTCTTGATATTCAGATATGAATAATGATGAGTGTAGTTTATGATTATCTGAGATTTCATGATTTTAAAGCATATTATATGATAAATTGAACGAAGCAAATTCAGTGGAGATTTATAAAGAATATATCCATTGAAAGTTTTAAATGTATACTTTAATATAAAAATAAATCATACAGTATTTGTTTATTGTATATGTTTTATAATTTTGTTAATGTATATTATTTGTATTGATTTGTAAAAATATTCTTTAAAAGTATATCAGTAAATTAAGCTTCTTTCGAAGTAGTTCTTTCTTCTAAAGAGTAGACAAATTAAAGGATATTTGAAACAAATTGACAATATTCCATTTTGAATTACAAATTTTATTTACTTTATATATATACAACAAACGAATAATTAAAAAATGTTTTTAACAAAATGACAGTCAGATATTCCAATTGCGATACTAAAATATAAAGATTTTGTATTCGGGATTAGAAGATATAGAAAAATTATAAATTTTAATATTAATATTGTTTTTAAGTTATACTGTGTAAAACTATATTTTATATACTTATTAATATTGATGTGTTGGTCTGAATTTGTAGGCGATATTCATTTGCATTCACTTTGAGTTGAGAATGGTACAGGTTTGTTATTGAAATATGTACTATTACTTTTACAGTCTTCTAAACTTTAAAATAATAACTTTAAAATATAACACATTATACCTACATATTTTTACAAGCATAATGTACATTATCTGGATTTTCTGAGAAAAGCTGGAAAAGCAGATATCAATCTCGATTTAGCAACTGAACTGTTTATCACTGTATAGTCTCGCCTATCGGCTGACCAGATTGTTACATTTGTCGTAGCTAATCACTAAAAAAGAAATATACTCAAACGAAATTTCAAATAAATATAAAACAAATTATTCTAATTTAAATCTGACTTCTTGTATAACCGAAGTATATAGTTCTTTTAATAAAACATTGTTGTTAATATAATCCATAATCAATAATTTTATATTTTTATGGCAGATTCAATGAATTAGGGCTATGATTAAAATATACAAAAAACACAAAAAAACACAAAAACTAAAACTAAAAATTAATATTAAAAAATGATTAGAAAATAAATACAATATAAGAACAATATAAATATAATTCATAAGAAGCACAGTTTTCGAAAATACTTGTTTATATTAATATAATAATTTACAATTTACCTTAGTTAATACTTTTGGTATATACAGAGCGATATATTAACGTAATAATGAATAAATTACTCTAAATTACTTTAATTTAATAGTTAAAAATTCCTTCATCAACTTTCAATTTTATAAAACACTATATTTAAATGATTTTTTATTAAAATAATACATTAGGGCTGGAGTTATTTTCAAAGAAATAAACTCAAAACAAATATATGTTACTTAATACATAGTACCAGTCATAGATTGTTGTTTTACTTTACTTTACATACATAGATATATTGTTTAATATCATTGATACTAGTCCTATTACAATATGGTTAAATTGTACTAATTTATCGAATTTCTTTAAAATATTAAAATATTTACATACATATAGTATATAAGTATACGTCTAACAGAATCCATATGTACCTATATAGTCTCTACCCCATATAAAAGTAAAACGTTTATGTATAAGTATTATTTTAAATTTTTTAGTTCTTAAATATATGAAAGTATTTAATATTCAGAAATGATGATTAAATATTTTGTAAAAGATTGATATGTTTATTGTATCGCAGAATTACATAGCACATTTTAGAAACGACTTACCAAATAATAGAAGTAAATAATCCGAGCCAGCTATTGCTATTCGGCTGCTGAAATAAAGACAATAATTACTAATTTCCTAATTTTTTAATTTGACCAATATCAGGATATAATTCTTTCAGGAAAAAGAATTAATAACTTGCATATGTGATTAAAACAGATATATCAGAACTCCCCAGAAACGTTCGATCGATAACTAAGTAACAATGAAGTAAGAAAATGCACGATAAGCATTACACAATTTGATTTGGTGTGTTTTCCTGTACTTCTTTCAACGTTATTAATTAAATAGACTTGTTCCAATAGAGGACACAGAATGTAGCATATCTCCAATAGCAACAAATCCAAATAGGCATTGCGCGTCATACAAGGAAGCTTCCTAGTTAATAAAGGGGAAAATGGTAGCCTATCAAAATACCGTATTTTCGAAGAAAGGTTGAGTGCGTTTAGTTTGTGGACATCGATTTAATTTCCTTTCTTATAACAAGAGAAACTGATAAGCATGCTACATATTATGATTGTATCTAAAATTCGTTTAATGGTAGAAATAGGAGTAAGTAAAATTACTTTAAATAATGCAAATATGCAAATTTATTTAATCACGGTAAACAAGGGTCATTTTTAAAAAGAAGTAGGTATATTGTTATTAAAATCCACTTTTTGTTTTTATAATAAAAATGTAATCAACAAGTAAGTGAGAAAGTATAGCAATTTGTTAATTTCTTTGTTATTTTAAATTAATTAATAAATACTTAGTTACGTACAACATCAAACATTGCATTTTTTAATATTGATAGTAAAAATTGTTTAGACATAAATTTTAATATATACAGTTTAGTATATATAGATCTCAAAATATATTTCAAAGGCTTCTTTATACTAACATAATAAACATCAATTTATATAGAGCAGGTCAAATTTAGTCATACACCATTTATAACATTATGATTTTTTGATAAATTATAAATAAGTAGTATTTTCGAACTCTTTTTTAAATAACATTGAATTATTTGTAACAGACATTTCTATTAACGCCTGAAAATAATGCAACACTTTTATTTTCGAGCGAGTAAAGTAAGCACACTAGGTTTATGTCCACAATACGTTACCCGATGCTTGTCAAAAAATTAAATATTTACTTTACAATAAGCCTATTCCACCTAGCGCTATGCGACGAAACGATATAAATGTTGATATTTTTATACTTTTCTGCTCGATGAAAACCAACATTTTAATACAAATAAGCGCTGTTATAGGTTTGTAGTTTAGATATTTTTTAACTATTAATTATGTAGAAATAGTGAAATATGATGCCTTGTTAATGTTATGCGTATGTAATATATACGTAGTGTAGTATTTTATTATTTTAGTGAATTGACTTATCAAATTATATTGTAAATAATGTAGACTTCGATATAATTATTTATACTACATATCTAGAAATATAGTGTTTCAAAATTTCTCCTTAATTTTTTGGGAAAAGTCAACTTTCAAACTATTATTATTTGTTTAATACGGCTATGTCTCTGTAACTGAAAAATCAATTACCTTCAAAATTGATGAGCGATTAGAAGGGTCATGGATTATCGTGTTGGTGGCAGCCATTTTGTTATATTATCTCTCTTAGCAACATTTGATATCAAACATGGCGAATGTTTTTAAACGTATTTTTTCGCGGATTTTCTATGGCGAGACCACGTAACCTGTCAACTTGAAAGTCAGGTGCTAAGTATACATGAAATTAGTAATTTGAGGTATAAAGCTTACAAGATCTGCCGTATTATAGATTAACAATACATAAGAATACATTTGCAACAGATAAAAGTAGAGAAAAACATCGAAGTTTTGTCTTTGATATTCTTTTTCTAGGTAAGAAATAGACCGATCCGTTCAATATTTTAGGACCGTGTGCATCTCATTATGCTGTGTCGAAGGATTTGACCTTTTTTAACCAAAGGCGTAAATAGACGTATTTTTATTAAGATTAAATGAGTTTTTAGACTTTTATTAAAAATTTAAATCGGCCACAATTCTGTTGATGAACCTTAACATTTTAACACAATATGTAGAACATATCCTACTGACACAGTACCGCTATTAACAGAGACATTAACACTAACACCAAAGAGGCCGACACGTTTATGATGTATTACTGCCAGGTGAGCAAACTCGTTTCGCAAAGGAAGAAAGAAAAAACAGGGACTGTAAAAAGCTAATTCAAAATGCAATGATTGAAGACGACATTCGCAATACTATGAGCATCATTAAACTTGCAAAGGAAGAAAGAAAAAAACAGAGACTGCAAAAGCTAATTCAAAATGCAACAAATGAAGACGACATTTTCAATACTATGAGCATCATTAAACTCTTGGAAGAAATACTAGAAAGCTATAGGTAAGGTAACCTTAGAACTGGCGGAGCCGCAGATACTGACAATATTCCACCGCATTCCTAAAGCTACTAAGACTTTTCTTATGGACATCTTCAACAGCTCTTTCGATCAAGGTTACTATGGCTAATTTTTAAGGATAGCTACTATCATTCCAATTCTCAAAGCTGGAAAGTCAAGTATAAATAACTTTTGCCCCGTGAGCCTAACTTCATGTGTAGTAAAACCTTAGAAAACATTCTCGCCAACCGTATCTACAATAAAGCCGAAATTAATAAATTGTTTGACCCAAAGCAAGTCGGTTTTCTGCAATTACTCGCAGTTGCGAGATGTGATTTTCTATATATACACAGGATATTAGCGACACTTTTCAAACGTTCCCTTCTAACTGTACAATTCTAGCGCTCATAGATTATATAAAAGCCTTTGACAAAGTATGGAAGGAAGACCTGATCCTCACAATGGTCAACAAAGGGGTCAACCTCAAATACCTCAAATACCTCAAATAGAAAAAAGAATACAGATGTAAATGCGCTAGAATTTGTCAGATATATCAACCAAATTGGCTGGTAGAATAATACCAATCATTTTTCAAAATTTATTTTTAAAATTCCGCGCGCTTAAGATTTACATTGCATTATTGATTTCACAAACTATGATTTACAGAAATTCAAATGTGCACTTAGGATTATTAGCGAAAGAGAATTTTTCCAATTTAGGTATTTTATTTCACTTAATAGAGCAATAATTGAATTGACTATGATGGCAGGAATAAAATTTTTTGCACTCTTGAAAAAAAAAAAAAAATTTTGATAGCAAAAAATATTGTATATATAATAATTATCCTATATTATATGGCAAGTTACATAATTTGTATAGGAAATATGATGCAATGATTTAGTTCAGTCATTTTAGCTCAGATTTTTACAAAAGTTGGAAATAAATGGTGCAAAGCTGAAATTTTGCACAAAGTT
>JAYRBW010060570.1:0-10713 GCA_036023295.1 Invenusta paracnida | reverse complement strand
TTTGAGTGGAAATGGAGAAACGATACGCTCCCCCATGGTGGAGGCCATGCATTCCAGAATTTTTTGTTTGCCGTTGCTGAACAATATTCTTTAATATTTTGCTTAGCCTTTTCATTTCACATTTAAAAACATTTTATTTTGAATTTTTATATTTGAATTTATTATTTGTTTATTTAGCAAAAGATTTTTAACCAAAATTTGAATAGAAATAATTTGGGACGCTAAAATATGGGATCGCCAACTTTTTTACATATTATTATAGAAAAAATGTGTTTAAAAGTTTCTTAGTAAATTTCTTTTTATGAATATTTTTATAGCGGTAATTAAACATCTAGAAAGGATCTATATTTTTTACCACAAATTATTTCTTCAAATTGTTATGTCATTTTTTTAAGATAGCCAATCTATGTATATAATGTAAAACAAATATCTATGATTAGAACACAAACAAGATTACTAACACGCATTGTTTATACCAATAATTCATTTTGGTAAATAAGTATATTTTATAGAAATAATCTAAATTATAAACCTACCTTTGGCTTTGGCATTGAGGTACATTTAATTAATTTTGATAGTCGCGCTTATTTACAGTTTCTAACGAGGTAATTTCAAACAATTGAAATACATTAATGTATAATATGCTCTTGTCGGACAGCAGATCATTAAATTAAGTTTAAATAGCTTAAGCTTAATCGTTATAAATGTATTTTAGCTTGAGAAAGAAATACTTTAATGGGTTCATTTTTATTGTGTTCTAATGTCGCAATCTTTAAAGAACAATATTTAAATAATATCAATAAAAGGTTACATTAAATATTGCTACAACGAATAATACTATTAATATATTTTACATCTACATAATAAACTATTAATGACTATATATTTAAAATTATATTTAAAATATAAAAGTTATGTTTAAAATTTTACACAAAATTCAAAATCCAATTAGGTTTACTTGGCAATCATAGCATAATAAAAGCTAAAAAATACTTGCGCTTATTTCATTTACTCACAAAGTAGCATTAAAATGAATAGTATGAATTTATATGTTTTATCATTATACCATTTTATTAAGAGTATAATATAACAATATATTCTAATATATATCCTTATATTAATATTATAAATCATAATATTTATTAATATTACATAACAGTATAATATTATAACTTTGTAAAAATGTATACATATACCTATTAATAATATATAATACCTATAACATATATTAATACAATAAAGCATTATTTCCCTCTAAAAATAGCTTCCTTTTATTTTGTTGGTACTCAAAGTTATCTTACACAAGTCAAGCTTGAGAATCTTTTGAGAATATTTTTTTTTAGTCATGTTCAAGCTTTAACAAATCAGTAATTTCTTTAATGTTTCTACATATTATATAATTATGTTTAATGTATATTTTACATTATTATTAATATAAAGTATTATCTAACTTGTAAGATATATACTTATATATATCATTATGTATAATAGTTATATAATTTAAGTTTAAATAATGAGAGATCACATAATTATACACTTTTAATAAAATTATTGTTTTTTTTACTTTTTTAAATTCTATGTAATATTGATAATATGGGCATTAGACTAGAAATCCTAAACCTGGTTGTAATGAACATTAATCAATCGATATAACAAATAGAGGCAATATTAAAACATAGTGTGATTAAATTAGAGGTACTGTCCGATATCTCGAAGAAAATAACAAATTCGAAACTGAAATGTCTCAAGAAAATTAAAAATCTCAGAGAAAATCTTATTGAAAAAATAAATTATAATTCGACGGACTGTGAAAATAATATCGACATTATTTAAGAAGCGATCTTGAGACTTAAAAGACGAATATTCTGGAAAGAATGCTAAATGACGTGAAGTAGTTGGCTGAAAGACTGACAAATCACACCAATGAGATATATTTCAGCTCTTTAACAGTCAAGGTATTAAGCTTTCTTCGCACTTGGAAAACAAATCCCATTTTACTTTTTGAAGAATTTGAGTAACATTTTATCGTCTATTTAACAAATTATTCTCTCAAATAAAGGTTCATTTAAGAAAACTGAAAAAACATCATGAAATTATTTTATTTATTGAGGTAATAAATGGTCTACATAATTATATTCCCTTATGTTTGATTCTTTAAATTTTTTAGAATTGACAACTTTAGTATTACAATTTTTTTAATTCTCAAATGAACACCGATAGGTTTTTTGATATGCAACGTGTTTCTTATCAGTTATATATTTCGACAAAATTAAGAATTCAAAACAGTAATTACTCGTAATACAGCTCGATCAATATCTCGTAAAACTATTATTTGTTAGTTTTTACAGCCACCTTTTCCAATCAATCGGATAGTTCTCAAGCAAAGCCCACGACTGCAGTCTATCCAACACCAAGTGGGTTTAAACTACTTATGCAAATATACTGCATGCTTAAAATTAATAAGTTTAGATTAATTGTTATTATATTCTAAATTTATGCACCAATATAAACCACTATATGCACCTTTCTTTATTATGACAACTTAAAAACAATAATTTCTTATAAAAGACTACTTTATTACGCAACTATTATCCACTCTAAATCGTTTAATTTTATCGAGAACACAAATTTTTGAGTACTTTCTTATTAAAAGTGATTCAATTATGTCAGATATTCTCTCTTTAAAGCGCTTACAACTTTTCCCTCTCTGCAGCGGCCTCCAATAATCGATCTGACAACCCGCAACAGAAATAAACGACAATGGAGCAAAATATTGTATATTCAATTAAAAGTGAACTTAATTTTATCTGAAATATTACAAAAAAATTCTTCCTGTGTGGATCACAGATTTATACTTCAATTAGATTATGTTCGAGTATTCCACGCCTCAATTATGTAGGTTAATCAAAAATAGGTAGTTTGTAAGTTTGCATTTTAAGCAATATCTATTAATTTTCAATTTATGCGATTGTGATCCATTTAATTTGTCAACTAAGAGCTGTTTGTTCGTTGCCTATGCGGCAACTTAAATCGAGAATATGACACAGATTTACCTACATTGTAACACTAATTAACAATAATATATTGGATTGAAGGACGAAAGAGGCAAATTTATTAATATATATTCATATTCAGTAAAGTGTTTCTTTTTATTGACGAAAGTTATTCACATTAAAAGATTAATTTACTCAAATATAAACGCCTCAAATGGTTGTCTGATGCAAAGATTGAAAATGGTTGATGCTCGCTGTTCTTCCCTCCAAAATCAGGTCTCTCGCCTTCCGGAGTTGGAAAACTTGTACAGGAATACAAATAAGATGAGCCTGTGATTAGATGTTCCAGTGAAGGCATCTGGCTGTTTCAGGTCGACTCTTGGCGGTCTCTCGAAAGGTGGACAGCTGACTGGAGAAAAATGTGAGCGGGTTCTGATTATATTCGAAGTGGACCAATTCAGCTTCCTGCCTCGATCGGAGGAGGCGTTTTCTAGATGAAGATGGACTCAATGTCGGACTGGAGTTATGTTCGCATCGAGATCGTCATGTGGGGGTCTGTCTGGAATGACAGTCGACGGAAGAGAACTCGGAGAGGCTTCTGTGAAGATTGAAAAGAAAGGCAGCTTGACACTTCTGATGAATGTTGAGAAGACCAACTTGGATAGAAATGATATCCAAAAAAAATATTAAAATTCTGTTTTCTATTTACATAGTTTAGTTTTTCTTTCATTACATTTTTGGGATAATTTAATTTTACATTTAATTTTAAATTATTTTCTATTAAAAGCTTTTCTGAAACTTTTCGACTTCTGGGATTCGAACCAGCGACTTTCGAGATGACAGTTCTGTTATCGCTGCATTATCGTTTCCGTTGATTCGGCTGATCTTTTTAATTTATATTAATCTCTTTTTTAATTTTTATTTATGTATAGTTAATTACTATTTGTGTATTTTTAGATTAATCATATATATATAATTTTATGTTAATATTTTAGTTTCTTGAAATAAAACTTCATCTCTTTTCAATTATCATTTTTATATTTACATTATATTTCATATTTCCCTCTCATTCTTGTTTATTGATTATATTTATATTAATACTTGTTTTATATTATATCATTTGTTTATATATTTCTCTGCATATTTAATTTGTATCATAAAATGTATTAAAATTAATTATTTCATCTTAATTATTTTCTGAAACGGTTTTTTATTTGTAAGTCGTATGTATTAACATATTAATATTAAATTTGAAAACAAATATGATCAAAAGGTAATCTATTAAGTATTAAATTTTAACATTTTATGGATAATTTTATATTTATAATTAAAATTTGAAATAAAAACATTTTAAGTAGCCAATTTTAAAATAGTAATTGATACATATTTTCTTTCTATATATTTATAATATTACAAATTTCGTATAATAAGTTGTATTACTGGGGGGTGGGGGTGGTTTCGCGGTCAACCTTCCGTCACCCTTTACTACTACTGCTAACAATACAATCTTATACCTACGTTAACTAAACTAAATTAAACTAACGCAACGGTTAAATTTTTAAACGTCTATAACATTAAAAACTCATGAAAAACACTTCATCACAAACAGGACTATTTAATATCGAAATAACAACAACTGTCGCAAAAATGAAAGCCAAGAAACGAGCTCACCAAAAGAAAAAAATTAACATGTTATTGATGATATGAAGTATAACAGCCGTTAAAGAAATTGATATAAAAAAGGGCGCCAAGATTTAAAAAACAAAATGTAGCAATTATAAGCTAAATAATATAGCTAAATATACATATATTTATTACAAGATAACAATTAAATTAAACATGTAACACCATATTTAATAAAACATGTAACGTTTGGTGATAGAATAGGCGTTACAATAGTTAAGTTAATAGTCAGCAATCGATAATACAGTTCTATTGTGTGACCAGTAAGTCATAAAAAACTGGGGATGGTCTAAAGGTATATCTCTCTCAGTCTTTATTTCTTGAAAACAGAAGATGACTTTTTTACTTTCAGAAGATGACCATTATTCAAATGTCTATAGTTAGATTTTTGAAACACATTATCTAAATAAATTTGGTTGGAATGCATATTTATTTTCTTGTGTTTTCTTTGTTTTGCTTATAAAGCATCATACCTATTATAGTCTATAAATATTTGTATACTATAATAGGAAATATAAAGAATCGAGAGCTCTTGTTGCGATTATATGGATTATTATTATGTATGCGAGCTTTCGGTGTAAAAGACCCAATTCATGCATTAGAAAGTGATACGACCGAGAAGTTAGTTATTATATCAATAAGTACATGATTACATAATCTCTGTAAAATCGGCATCGTTGTTGCAGGAGCCAATCAGAAACGAGAGAGAATGTTAGTTGTAGATTGGACTGCGGCTTTCGTCCCTTTCGACTGCTTTCTCTATCAGGATTGCATGCATTGAATGGAGGGTGTTTTACACCGAAAGCTCGCACAAATACATCTATAATAGCAGAAAGAGCTCTTGATTCTTTATCTTTTTTATTACTGAAATGCTGCAATGGACAAATCAATTCATAATTTCTATAAGACACTAAGACGAAGCTCCCTTCAATTTACTGTGGTATCATTGTTTGTTTACTCAGTGATACAAACGCCAGACAACACAAGGCAGGAGTCGAACCCATGATATGTGTTTGAGCACCGGATCAGATCCATGATCAGGCACCAACTAATTCGTTGGCAGTAATACTGATGTTCTTATTATAATGCTTGCCCTTTCTAAATTTGACCCACAATTGTACGTTTGTTCTTCTATAATATCGTTTAGTAAGTTCAAATGAAACATCTGGAGGTCCTATGCATATAGTTATAACTTGAGTTGCAGATTTAAAAGAACAATTTATTGTACAGTGGCAATAGTTTTTGATATTATAGTATATATATATATATATATTCAGAATTAATGATTTAGTGTTCAAATTGTTCAATTTTTAATCAAAATATATAATTATTATTTTACCTTTGAAGTTATAAATTGATATTCTTTTAACTATGATATAATTACCACGATAAATAAAACAATGAACTTTATTTAAAAAGTTAATTACATTTTTTTCCATCAAATACATGTTACCTTAAAGAGAACACCCCACGAGTTTTGTGCACCACTGATGAATATAAGTAATAACACTAGTCGACCAATCTTCTTATAATCTTTCAAAAGACAACATAGTGAAGGTATATTAATATATAGGCAACATAAAAAACCAGTTGTTTGTAACCTAACGTATTACATTTTCCTATCATAACAAGTATTAAATAAAACATAAACTTTATAACAAGTAAAAATAAGTTCTGAATCAATTATAAATAGCAGCCACCATTTTCTACTACATTTTCCATGTGTTCCATCATCTCATTGAGTGCTCTGCCCATGCGATAAAATGTGGTAAATGCTACAACAAGATATAATGCCCGCCCTCATGTGGCTCAAGCAATTCACTTCAACATTTTGAAGAAGAAAACATCCGCTTGCTTCGCCAACCACCATATTCGCCTGATGTGAATCTATGTGACAGGTTTATATTTCCGCGAATGGAAACACTCCGTGATGATTTTGAATCACCTGATGATCGATAGAGCAGAATTTCTAGATGAACATTTATCACGTTTTAATCACGTTTACGAAGAATTGCATGGGCAGAGCACTCAACAAGATTATGGAACACATGGAAAATGTAGTAGAAAATTGTGGATGCTATTTATAACTGGTTCAGAACTTATTTTACTTGTTATAAAGCTTATATTTTATTTAATACTAATTTTTATGATAAAAAAATGTAATACAAACAACTGTTTCTGTTATGTGGCCTATACCTAATCAAAAATAAATATAAAAGAACCTTTTAATAAATAATGGTAAGCGTTTATTTAAATAAATAAAAATTAACAAAAAGAAAAAACATAATGTAACCTGATACATTAATATTTGATTATATAAGTATGAATAAAAAGAAAATATATTAAAGGTTAAACAAAAATTTAATATGAATGCGCTAATAATAAAAAGTCGGTGTACTAGTACAACGATGCACTAGTACCCAATACATTGTCAAAAACCCAAATTGTCAGAGTTTTGTGTTGTCATAGTCGATGCAGGGACTTTTTTACTGCTCGAAGAAGCAACCTAAAACCGGAGAGCAATGATGAATTATATGAAGCAAATTATATTGATTACGTTTCCACACATATCTGAAAATATTTATTAACTAGTTTCTGGTCATATATGCAGCATAACTCAATAAAATTCAAATGTATATTTATAATTTTATACAATCGAAATAAGAGGCAAAATGCAATAAAATATGCATTTATAAATATATACATAGGTATATACATATAAAGTGCATCTTCGTATATTATTTATTGAATATGTGATTACCTATTTCTCAAATTTTAAAATGAATAAAACTAAGACAGGAAAAATGCAATAGCCAGGTATATAAATGTTTTAAAACTGTTAGCACAACATGTTTAAAGCATGGATTGAACAATTATAATTTCATGAAAATACGATTATATATACCTATGCTAAAATGCGTATTAAAAAAATAAGAGTATTAATTTTTTTAATAAAAAATGAAATATGTACAATATTTCTCATAGGTAGATCACAACTAAATTGAATAATAACACAACGCTAAACAAAATATAATGTTATGTTTTATAAAATTATTCGTAACATAAAATATGACATTTACATTTAAATACTATAGATAAATTAATGAGCATCTGAATACTATGATTATATAGTTCACAATTGCATTGATAAAGATGAAAGATTAAGTACAGCCATTTACCTATAATACTCGATTCCCAACTTAGTTTACATATATTCGCTTTTTCAGAAAATATCATAAATAGCATTATAATCTTTCTATGAGCAAATATCTGAATTACAATTGATAACAATTGCCTAGACATTAATGGAGACAATTATTATTAAATTTTTACTTAAATATAAAAAAACAAGAAAATAATAACTTAAACTATGTATTATTTATTCTGACATGGGATTTATTTATGTACTCCCATTGAATAAAAAAAGCTATCAAAACTGAACATTTTTCAAATAGTCTAAAAAGAATTTATAAATTGGGTTACCTTTTCTATTTTGAACTTCTGTAACTGGTACATATTCGATGCTGACTGATGACTGATTTTGGTACATTTTCAATATCTGTAGATTGATATCGGCAGATTTCTGATGCTAACTTTTGATTACTGACTGAATTTCATACTGACTGCAGAGAGGCGTAAAAATTAAAGAAATAAAAATAATTGTTTAATTAAATTTGATATTCATAGATATATAGATTTAAAAAAATAGCTTAGCTTTAAATTATTAAAAAAATATAAATCAAAATATGTAACTTCTTACTTTTTTATGTTGCTGCTTTGAGAGAAACATTTAAAAAATTGACAGAGTTCTTGCTATAAACATATTTAAAGCAATTTTAAATAACAATTATAGGAATTTTATATTTACATTACTTAGTCATAATATTAGCTATACTATAGGTCGTTTTCCCTATCAAATAGAGATGGGAGACAGAACAAATGCGTCGACGTCAGATCAAATAGAGACGGCTAAGATTTAAATTTTAAAATCACGTATTTCGTCAGACCAAATGTTGACAAGGCCATATCAAATGCGTCCAAGCAAATGTTTGGCAGAATTATTATATAGAGCATTTAGAGATTATAATGTTAACTGAGAGTTAATATATATATGATTATGTATCGTGGCATGTTAAATTAAAGCCTTTTAATATGTATATGTATAATATATATAAATACACATAAAATTGTAAACAGTTTTGTGTTGTATTATGGTCTATAAATTAAAACCTTTTGTATGTATATATATAGGTATGAAAGTATATAAATGCATATAAAATTGTAAATAATTATCCATACTAATGATTTCCATATATGCGTAAAATAAATAATAGAGCATATGAGTAAATTTAATTAAGATTACCAATTTGGTGGTTCAAATTCATACAATACCGTAGATATTTTTTGCTGAAGAATACTTAACAAAGTTGAAATTTTATGATGATATCCATTTTCCTTTTAATAACCACGAGATCGTTATAGTTTACATAAAATGAATAATTTTAAATGATAAGCGTCCCTCAAGTTACATGTAACGTTCCTTAAGTTACATTTCCGATTTCTTCTAAGTAGCAGGGTAGGGTTTAGTCTAGCCCCAACCACGCACTCCCCTCCCCAATCACCCACGCATATCACTTGCGAACTTCTCGACCAATCAGAATCGAGCAAGACTCCAACCAATGAAACGGCTGTTACAGAATGTAAGAGACGCGCGCTTTCTGCTATCATTCATTCTACTTTGCTTCACACTTGTGTACGGTCGTACGCTCGCCTTTCCTCACCATGCACCATAATAGTGAGGATATCCTAGCAATGGAACAATTTATCCACGATTTGCTCAACCACTAGACCTCTCTGCCGAGCTCGGTACATCTGCCCAATCCGTTGAACCCTTACTCAACTCTGCTTCCACATCAGTTTCCTCGTATGCAAGAAAGTATACTTGCTCGCAGTGTTCCTCAGACTTTGATACCAAGGATTAGCTTTATAATCATAGGACAACTTGTTAACCGGAAACAATACCCACAACGGAGGAATATCGTGATGAAAACGTGCATCGTTTCTGTACATCATCTGCTCTCAGCGGAGCAGTGAGATATATCCGCGAACCCACGAATACTCCAGTTCAACCGCACAATTTTCTCCTCTCTATTAGAAGTCAGATTGAGCAAGTGACTACCTGTCTACTCAATGGATGCATTGAATGTAAAGCTCATTCTGTTATGGCCCTCTGTATTTTGCAGATTGATCCTCACACAAGTGATATCCTACGTTCTGAACAGCATCTTTTCTCTCTCTCTGCGGAAGTTGTCAACAACTCATCATTTTTACGATTACATTCTACAAGGTCTCCTATGTCAAGTAGAAGAATTTAGGCAGAACGGATCGAATTGGATAGTAGAATTAGTTGAATGGTTCGATATGAGAAAGGTATCACAGCATCCCCAAGAGACGTGGAAGGAGCTACACAGAGCTGCCACCAATACTAAAGGTCAAGAAAGCAGTTATCAATGTGAACAATGGAATCAAGGAGGATTGCTTTAAATATGCGGTTCTCTCGGCACTATATTATAACGATATAAAGAAAAATAGAGAACGCCTTACAGCCTACAAAGAGTGAGAGGATTAACTGAACTTTACTGGTCTAACCTTTCCAATCACTGCCGGCGATATTCCCCACTTCGAGAAACATAACCCAGGCCTCTTCATCAACCTGCTGGAATGGGAAGAGGACAATAATGAACACCCTGTGCGAATGCTACGCACATGCGGCTAACCAAAGCAGGAGGTCTATGGAGAGAACGACAGTGAGCCTATAGTCATAAGTGTCTTAACTTATCAGCGCGATGAAGATCACCCGGCCCACTACTTGTGAGTAGTCCATCTCAGTCGTCTTCTCAACAGCTTTAACAATAAAAACCAAACATCCTACGGATACAAGCACTGCGAACGCTGCCTCCAGCCGTTCAAGAAGGGAGAATATCTCAAGCAACACAGAGAGTACTGCTACACCGGCCAACCAGAAACACTCGTTCCA
>JAYRBW010060569.1:0-10713 GCA_036023295.1 Invenusta paracnida | reverse complement strand
TGTATCTACCATTGTCAACCTTGAATCAGCCTTTTATTCATCTGAAATATTTACTGTATTTTTTTATTAGAATTCTAAACTTTGGTCTCAACTACGATTTAGGCGTCAGGAGGGCCCAAAGGAGACGTCTGACAAAAATTGACTCATCTAGGGAGCTTCAACACAAAATTTTAACCCGTGTTAGGGAGTCTCAATTCATTTGGTCGAGAACTTAGGGATCCACGAGAGTGAATAGTAAATTTGGGTATTTTTTACACTCCCCCCCCCCCTCCCCCCTTGGCCGTTCTACAGTTAACACAGTTCAGAAATTTGAATACAATACAGTATTGCTTAGATTTCCATATTGGGCCAATATCTTAGGACACTCTATATAGTAAATAATATAATATACATATATATTATGTTACATGAACATGCCGAAATTGTTATATTACACTAAAGTTGACGTTTTAAGTAGAATTTTAAACGAAAAATACCAAAGGCAAGTATATAATATACTCGTATCAACCATTAATTAAATACTGACCCATTGAAATAATAGATTAAAAGCATATAATTAAACCTACACTTACATGTTTTAATACTAAACATCACAGTTAACCACTTAATAAAAAGTATTGTTTAGATATTATTTTTATTATAACGTAGTCATAATAGCAAGAGTATTATGTATTATTAGTTGGAAACGTACAACCTTCATATTTTTTGCAAAATTTGATTAGCACTAACATTTTTTCTTAATTTAAAAAAATTGGTTACAATTTCTATATTGCATGTCACCGACAGAACTACTACTGCAAGCACGAATAAATGAAGGAAGGAAGGAAAGAGAATGCAATCATAAGAATTGTAAGTGCTCTAAAAGGACTGGGGGTGGAGAGAGCGCGAGGGAGGGAAGGGAAGGGTGAAACAAAATAATTACCTTGTCTGGTTCAGCTTCGTCAATGAGAAGAACTTGACATCTATCACACTGCAGCAAGGATTGGGTGTGAAGCATTATCTTAGAGATCAGTTTGTTCAGATCTGACTGCTCTTCAAAGATGAGGCGAGCTAGATCCAATAACACCTTGAAATTGAGGAACAAAGAAAATAATAAAAATACTTATTACTTGGCTTCGAACCCATGAATTACTGTAATAATTTTAAAAAGATACAAAATTGAACTAAACAATACTTAGTAATAAACTTATTTACTATTAAATTTCAGTTATAAATTCCAAGCTAAGTGTATTAGTGAATTAGGAACATAAATATCTTTATATATTAGGAAGAATAAAATTTAAAAACAAAACAATATAAATGAATTAACCGGAAATTATAATAATTATAATTTTTGTAGAAAGCGCATTACAGTGACATGATTAACACAAAATTGCAATTTATTTATTAAAGTAATTATTCTTTTTATATTATATAGGAAAATGCAAATAGTATAAATAAACAAAACACTAGGCTACTTCACAAGATACAAATAAAAATCAGACGCTGTTACTTAACTATAGTATCTTTATGGACATATTAAAACATTGAAGCATTACTGAGGCATTTAAGTATTCTTAAAACATAAAAAGTATGCTTGATTATTTTGTAGAGAAGAATATTAATAAGCCTATAAACTTATAACTTCTGTCAATTGTTTATATCAATTTAAAAAATCTAGTTTAATTAGCAAAACAAGAAACAAAGATTTAGTAAAAAGTGTGGTAAGTTAAAAAAATAAATTTCTAAAATTCATAACTAAATAATTTGCAGTACCAAAACTAACTACCTAGCATTAGCTAATGAATGATTGTAGTGCAATGATGTATAACACAATTTAATATGTCTCGAAATGGTCTGTATATTATGTTTCGAAAATTGGGAACGCATCATATATTTTATTTGAGTAAAAGTTAGTAATAAGGACTCCATCGTTAAACGCAGATCTATGCTAACTCTTCCAATAATATTATCTTTAAGCTTGTGTATTACACTAACAATAATATTTTATTTAAGTTTTCTAAAACTTCGAAATTGTAAATAAGATCGAGTCAGTGTTATTTAAAAAATAAATAAAAGCACAAATAATATAACCTAAACTTTTACATTGTGTATAGTAGGACTCATCAGTTCCACCTCATAAATTAATAAAAACAATAAATAAACCCTTTCTAAAAAGAATAAATAAACAACTCAATAAAAACACTATAAACCGCTAATAATACACAGAAAGCCCTATCTCATATACCTATAAGAATATAGTATGATATACTTATGTATGTGACTATATATACTAAAACGCTAACTATCTCATAAACCAATTATCTGTATGTTATAAATCAAAAGCTTGGCAATAATATTTTAATGTATGAAATAATCAACATAAAGATAATATTTTATATTTTAGAAAATGTTTGGATAAAAAGATATAAAGCCTAGATTTAAAAGGATTTCCGTAGATTTACAGTGTGTTTTTAAATTCATACTAACTATATTAGAAATACACAACATAGTCAAAAACACAATATTAAATAACAATGAAAATATCTGCGTAAAATTATATGCACACTACAGGAAGAAAGATGTAAAACACTCGGAAAACACTCGGAAAACACTCGAGACAATTTTGGAGTCTCAGTCAAAGAATTATATTGCAGAGACTAAACTGGTGGACAGTTCTTAGTCGGATTTGGCTTAGTTTTCCTGCCTTTATGGCTGCTGTTGATTTTGGGGCTGCAACCCTAAAGGAAGTGGGACCGACGGGCGAGCAGGACCACACAGGCATGTGCTCGATAGATAGAAATTTTAAGAGAAAAATAAAGATTATAGACAATCAAAAGAAAAGAAAACTGTGTATCACAGGAGACTAACATTTACCAAGGGTTAACTCTTAAATTGCCGCCGTTTGATGAGTTCGATTCATATTTACAGGTATAATTGAAAATTATGCAAATCAAAAGATCTACACTAAATATAGTAAGCGTCTAACGCACTATTAATTTATCAAGATGGGTAAATCCTTTGGTTGTTGAAAATAGATTTAAAGGGTTTATTCACCTTATTTTAAGAGAAGCAATTCAGAAAAAAAATCTGGAGAATTAAAAAGTTTCATTTAATGAAGCTCAAAATGAATTCTGTAGTATCCATGATTGAATTATCGAAAATGTATACACAGACTCATGTGTCGAAAAGCAACACTCAAGGAGTGGGACTACTATTATAGTAAAAGCCAACAGTACATTGAATCACCAATTTTGTAATAAAGTAGGTCACAAGGCGAAAGAATCCAAAAATAGACAAACTGCGAATAGAAATACTGTGAAATGTAGTGTGGAAAAATTAGCTTTATTAAAAGACTGTTTTATCAGAAAAATGGAGCACCGACGAGCAAATACTTCTGATGAAGGTTTATATAAAATATTGTGACTCTGAAAAGACTGATAATTATCACTCACCAGCAGTTGCAAATTATAACGAGAAAATTTAATTTCAAAATACAACATGGTTCAACAGATCATCGGAAAAAACATCGATGCGATGATAATTAGAGATACAGACTGCAACACAGTTTTAATTACAAAGGATTTGTAAAGAAAAAAAGAACAATACACTAGTGAAAGGGGTACCAATTAGACACAATGGTAGTGCAGATAGCATCATGGACAATTATTTCAATAACCTGTGATTATTTTGTAGGTTTAGCCCACGCTTTCGTTGTTGATCATTTGTTTGGAGATGTACTACTATAGGGAATGTAAAAAAGTTTGCAAAAAAATGCCAGCAGAAAATTTAAAGAAAGAGGACCTAATCTGATATGTGACTTGAAAGAAAGAAATGTGACGAAGATGATAAGAAAATTGTTGATAGCAAAAACTGCACTATATTAGACTATGAAAATGTATTGTGTGTACTTTTATTTTACCATACATACATTTTCTAAATTCTTAATACTTAAAATACTTATTTATTCGATATTGAACAATATATACATATGTATATCTAAACTTTTCTATATATATAACCATATTGATATATTATCCCCTGATATGTTTTATAAGCCTTGCTTTTGCATTGTTCTTTAACATGGTACTTTTGAAAAGGGGATCATTTTCATTGGAAAAGTTTATACTTATGTACACGAATCTATAATATTGATTTGCACGAGTATGTACATATAAGTGATAATATTTTCACTGTCGTGAACACTGTTCATCTATTGTACATATGTTAGTTATGTTTACTTTACTTTAGAGCGTGTAATGATTAATAAAAACATATTTACGCGAGTGAAAGGTTGTGTTCTGCTTTATCGAAGAAACACTCTTGATAAAAGATAAAAGAATTTAAATATTATATTGGAGGTTTTTAATTATTATTCCATATTTATAGATGCTGTAGGCATTACAGAAATGAATTAATCTTAAGTGGTGGTCTTGGTTTTTTAAAACAAATGTGTTTCTTTCATTTATGAGAAGCAACTGTTTTAATTAGTTGAGCTGTATATATATATTTAAGAAATTAAACACAACAGTATAACAGAATTACATAGAAATCAGACACTTTTATTTTACAATTCTCGAAACAAGCTTTACAAGCGTTAAAAACGAGCTTCTATTTTTTTAAATATAAAAATAAAAATCGTGATTTCAGTTTTTAAAATTGGAATTTAACATACATCAAAGAATTTATTTTAAATACGCCAATACACACTTCAATACGGAAATACGTAGACAAATGTATGCGTCTATTTATCTACATTTATATTTCCTGAACGTATATGGCTTCAAAAACACATACCTATATGCATACAATCGACATAAAAGGTTATAAAATATTAACGCCTAGTGAGTACATATTTTAGAATACTCATAAAAGAAGGCAGAAGAGAATGAAATAAGCACTAGAAAGGAAATACCACGCTTATAGAAATAGTCAATAATTCCATATTGGCAATAATAGTCTGTCCTATTTTAAAGTGTCAATTAAACGAGGAGTAAGGAGTTTATTATTTTTTATCTATCATCAGTTTTCCCTTAAATGAGGTACCTACTTAAGAGAGAAGCTGCAGGATAAACAAATTCTTTTTTTTAATTAACCTTGGTGAGTTTTAGTTTATCGTTACTCTGAAAAAAACGCAGACAAACATACATTCCCAATTTGCAAATTATATGATAAAAAATCTTACGATTCGGTTGGTTTAATATGTACCTTGTTTAATAACCCTGTTTAATATGTATCATAAATTATTAATATAAGTAAGTAAAAGACAATTTAGCAAATACCAATAGTAATGTTTTAGAGCAAATATATTCAATACTTTTTGTAAATAATTGATTCAAGATCTTCTAAAATCGTATGTTGTTGGCTACAAGTACAAGGATTATTGTACTAGTTTTTTATATTATTATTATATGCATGGCGTGACAATTACTTTACTCGACATTAATAAAATCGATGTATAATGTAAAAACATAGACATAGTAATTTTAGCCGGTGACGTTATATTAAACTCCTATATACTATAATTCGGACTTAAATAAAATAATAACTAGGAAACAAACTGGTTAATTCTTAAATGGAAATCTATGCAAAATACTGCATTTACATAAATAATACATATTAGAATCACAGGGCAATAATGTTTAAAGTATTTAAAAATACAAATTATTATAATTCTTTCAGTTATTTTTAAGACAGGCTTGCCCATGTGTACTTGCACTACGGATGGACAAAGATGAACAATATTAAAGAGATAAAATAACTAATAACTATTTGATGTGAAAGTAATTGTGACCACACCCATGACCACATACATAGATGTAAGTCGTCAATAAGTTGCGAG
This sequence comes from Invenusta paracnida, assembly GCA_036023295.1. NCBI lineage: Eukaryota > Metazoa > Platyhelminthes > Proseriata > Coelogynoporidae > Invenusta > Invenusta paracnida. Next base: position 4,892 of record JAYRBW010060569.1, on the reverse strand, counting down.
TTACTATTCAAGGCGGATTATGCCTTCCAGTAATAATATGCAATAATAAAGGCGTGTATCCAACAAGGATATGCAACATTATTATAAACACATTTGTAGCCTAGAGAAATGAGTATCTACACACCCCCTATATCATTGAATGTGCAACTTTTTACTGTGTTCGGTTGTATTAACTTGCATTCATAAACATAAATATCTATATCTACTTGTAATTCATATTATGGATGTATGTAGTATATATGTATACATACACATACATATATATACAATTTACTCAAATAATCGGAAGGAGCATGATATACCTAACTTCAACACAGCATTGTTGTTAAATTTGAGGAAGACACAAAATAAGACACTATATAAGCGTTATTTTGGGAATCCAGCCTTTTGTATATTATACATGCAAATATTATAAATATTATACTGAGTATATAAATTATGATTTTTCTTTCGTCTTTGCTTCTTGTATTTTGTGAGCTACGTAGAGTTACATAATGCGATACTACATGCATAGTATATTAAGACTCATCAATCCTTCCTCACCAAAAGTGTATTATACTTATGTATCATATAAGTAACGTCAGAAGTCGTGTATAGTATACTTTCCTATAAACAAACTTAAACATTTGTAATCTGTAAAGTATAATCTATTATAAAATATATTTGCATATGTATCTCGTTTGTTTGTTATAGTTACCCAGGAAGGCACTAAGGGAGAATAGGAAATATTGAGGGAAAACTGTGTAATAATTAGTGTGACATATAGGTACACCTCTTCTGATTGAAATAGTCAGTGCATAAAAGCAAGTGTCGCTTTCTTTAAGTAGACAAGTCATAACATTAGTATACATTACTAAGTATAGTTAACGCGTGTATTAGTTTATATTGTAAATATATATAAAATTCTATATTCTTGTAGAATTAAAAGAATTTTGCGTACTGTTATTCATGTAAATATTTAAATAAATTAATAATTTTACTTTTTAAAGTCATGTCAATGAAATATCTCTAAATAACTATCAAGAAAGTACCGAGAATTATGACAAAAAAACGTTAGTACAAACATTTTCATATTACCTATATTTTTTAAATAGACAAATCTGCGACATAAAAAAATTTGAATTTTTTTTAACTTAATACAAAAATGTTTTCATAATTTAATGTTTTATTAAAATATCTAGTAGCAAACTATTTTAATTGAAATAATCCTCATTAGTATCTCCAATTTATAATATTAGTAGTAATATACAAAGTAAAACCTATTATTGCTAAAAATTGCATTAAACACAATATTAATGTATTTTGTATTTAATCAAAGTATTATGTAGCTCCTAACTTACTATGCAAATATTATATGCTCTGATCAATAATTCCTCTAGATTATTAGAAATCACTTTTTATGAAACACTAACAGCATAAAATGACTGGAAAATAAAAATGAAGCATCATTAAAGATAGATAAACTTTTATATGAGACTTTCATAAAGGCCATAAATCAAAACTAATTACATCTAGTTATTTTAGAAGTCTCTGCTACGGGGAAGCCTCTTCTGCTATTGTCTCTTTAATTGACAATATATTGATCTCCTAAATCTGGAGAGGATATCCTACATGCAATTATTATTATTTCTAAAAGTGTGCAAACTAAAAATGTTCTTCTGTCTGTCTAATAGTTTTAAGGAATTTTTACGTAAAAGTAGAACAAATTGCGGTGATTTTACATACTAATTATTTTTAGCCTATTAGTAGCACTACATTGATAAATGCCCTATCCCGTCGCTATACTTGTATTATATTGGAAATACATTAACCTGTCTTCACGTATAAAATGAATAAGAAAAGCGCCCCTCAAAATTATATATGTAATATATGATTGTAACAACATATTAGAGTAGTAACAAAGGTGTATTTTTCACTTAAACATTTGAATAAATTAACTCCTAGGAATTTAACAAAGATTAAGCCTACTTACAACCTATAAATATTCTTTATAATTTGTAGACTTTCACTGCAAACTCAAAAAATTATTAAAACTTTATAGTCACAATTTCTTAAAACATTAACTCATAAAAAGCCTATTTGTATACTCTTTATTACAGTTATCTTACTAGGCGTGATGTATTCCTATAAAAATTCAGAATAATAACCTATAATACTATACAAATAGAAGATATTATTTTGTATATTTCCATCATTCCTATTCTAGGTCTGATCAGAATCAGTTCCCTATATTAAATCTATGGCTTGTCGACATAGACTCCGTTATAAAACACAAAGCTAAACATTTGTCGCAATGATTTCGCTTGATGAATTATTTATATAAACATTTTCCCCATCATCATCATCCATCATTACAAGCCAAGTTACAAAGCCTTTCAAGTAGTTAATTAGGACACATTATGCATGGTTCCTAAAAGACTAAAAAACGGTAATACTTAGAAGCCTAGATATACATATACAGTAATACTATACTCACTACAAACAACTAGTACAAGAGTAGGTCTATGAAGCATTGACCTTTACATGATCTAAATCGTACATATCTTATCAACATTAATTTGTCATATTTAGAAACAACTAAATATTTTTCAGAAAATTTTACCGCTAACAGTCTATCGATAGCAGTCCTTAATGTTTACATGTTAAAATGAACTTGTTCATAAAACATTTTCCCACTCTAATCAATTAAGTGGAGCTTACTATCTATCTCAAGTTTGTAAATATGAAAGTCTATAATAGATAATTCTGACGTTCTAATGTTTCCGAACAGTTTCAAAAAATCATCGGTTTTATATTTTGAAGAGACATAAATTGTGTTACAAGTTATATAAGTTATATTATTAATGCGAATTACTTATGTGTAAATTAATATGTGTAAAAGTAAACTATCAAATATTTCCGAGAATAACTATAACGATGAAATTAAAAACCTTAAAATACGCTAATACTAAATGTCATTTATATTAAATTTAAACAGCAATACGCACAGATTAGGGGTATAACGTAAATTAGATTACAATAATATGTGTAACCACTAGCTCGTTGACAAATGTGAAAACATTTTTTTCACAATAAAATGTAAATAAATTACTCCAACAAAATGTAGTGTAGCATTTTAAGTTTTAAAAAATAAACATAAATTTTAGTAAAATACAGGATGTACTGTTACCATTTAAGTAATAACACTATAAGTATAACTTTAATGTATAACCGTTATATGATCGTATATTTTCTATACAGGATTAAACTCATAGTTATAACAAAATATGTGAAGTAATCCAAAAATTAAATTTATGACTAGATCTAAGATAGTTAACAGTATAATATTCTCATAGAAATCATCTAATAACATATTGCATGTATAAATAATACTAATATAATATAATAGATAGTAATAGTTAGATATGCAGTATAAATTATATACACTCAATGAAAAAAATTAAATGCATCATTTCAAAGTTAAAGCTTTGTTATTTTGATTTCAACAATATATGACATTATGTACACATTATGCGAATTTATATGCACATTATGTAATATTATGTACACATATTGTTACATATGTGTTATACATAATGTCACTTATATGTGTAAAATGCCTAAATTTTATAACTATTAGAGTGAATTTCGTTCTGGACCCTTTCGGCTGCCCTACACTATAAAATGTAAATTGTTAGATTTAAGAGATAAAAAATGAAAGGAACAAATTACATATGTTTACAAATTTGCCAGATATATCTTACAGTATCTATGAATCCTACTATACAAATAGATACTACTACTAATAAATCCTACTATGAATCCTACTATACTATCCCGTGGCGGACCAAAGGGTTCAGTCACGTATATCTCACTTATGTAGTAAATAGGAAGTAACTTATTTAGCTCACTTATTTATTAAATAAGTGAGTTATTTATTAAATAAGTGAGCTATTTATTAAATAAGTGAGTTATTTATTAAATAAGTGAGCTATTTATTAAATAAGTGAGTTATTTTTCAAATAAGTGAGTTATTTATTAAATAAGTGAGTTATCTATTAAATAAGTGAGTTATCTATTAAACAAGTAATTTATTTTTTAAATAAGTGAGTTTTTATTAAATAAGTGAGCTATTTATTAAATAAGTGACTTATTTATTAAATAAGTAGGCTATTTATTAAATAAGTGAGTTATTTATCACATAAGTGAGATATACGTGACTGAACACTTTGGTCCGCCATACATATTTGACATTATTATTAAACAGTGCACGTAATTGTATTACCGCATATAGAATAATTTATTTTAATTAATATAATAATGAATTCAAATAATCTATGTTATCAAAGCATGCAACAATTTTCATTAATCCATTTAAATTTTGAAACAAAATTGCTAATCTAATTTAAATTAAATTTTGAATTAATTGTGCGTTTTTTACATCTCGCCGCATACTCCAGATCTTTTTAGTTGACAAGTCTTGAATTTTCGAATAATTTAGTTAATAACAATCATCAAAAATCCTTCAAAATCATTATTTTGAATTAAACTTGTAGATTAACATTTTGTAAAAATAACTTTACCCTTTTGCTCAGATGCCAATCTATATTAATGTATTAAATTATGTTTTTTTGCTTCTGAATCGTCATTTAATAAATAAAGCCATAATTTAAAGAAAATTAACGAATTAAAATAAACAATTGCATAAATTACAAAATTATAGATTATTCAACCAATTGCAAATAATGGAAAATCAATTACTAAATCAAAGACAGCTACGATATTATTACTCTATATAATATAGGATTAATATATTGGTTTTGAGGGCAATGATGCTTCAATTTAAGGGCGGCGTTAGCCGCCCGCAAATTGAAACATTATTGACCGAAAAACCAATATGTCAAAATTATTAT